>JAXGGA010013743.1:0-34218 GCA_038373865.1 Uloborus plumipes
ACAACAAACCACAAAAATACACTACCATTTTAGAACTTGACCAGGAAAAAAGTGCTGAGGTGGAAAGCGAATGTTGGTTTAGCATAGGGCTCTTGGGGATAGCTCGGATTCTAAGAAATGCAGCTGTTGGTCATGGAGCGCGACTCCACTCGGTAAACTGGTTAAATGTTTTGATCTTCTCCCTAGAGTAATCAAACTCCGCCAAGTCAGGACTATAGATCATAGGGTCCTGCCAGCGGCATAGCAAGAACAAAATTAAGACTGGGCGAATAATTTTTGCGAGGCCCCTATCCCCCTCCTCTCTACGTTCTAAGATTGATTCCAGATCAAGTTATTCAACTATTCTAAAAAAAAAAAAAACCGTATTTGTTGTCAATCATAAAAATTACAATATTTTACATTTTAAAAAGTATTTGAGATAAAAACGTACAATACGAAGTAATTACATATATTTTGGGGGTAGTTTGAACTACTTTGAAATGCTTAAGTTATTTAATTTTTTGTCACAATATTTTGATGAGCTATGAAATAAATTTATAAATTATAAAACTGCAAATGAAAACTTTTTCATTATAATTTTATTGATATTGCGCTGTAAAAGAGCGGTATGATGGTGCACCCATTAGTGCAACTTTTTTGACACAGCTGATTTGTTTCAGGAGAAAAAACAGACTTAAAATCAATAAATTCTACGAATTGATCAAAAATTCATCTTTACAAAATTAGCATCAACAAATAAAAGAGTAAGGGGTATAAAGGTGCCTGAATAAAAGAGAGGAGGTGGGAACATTTTCAACAGTGTGTAAATGGTCTGTGCTGGGCTCAGTTTAGAAATTTTGAGACAGTGACCCGTCCAATTTGCAGAGTTTACTTTACTGGTACAATTTGAGGAAATAATCGTTGAGTTACAATTATAATTTTCTTTTTTTTCAGTTCACTTGCATGGCTATAGACTATAGTGTCATTCAATCTTTATTTTACTCTTGCTACATACACATTACAACTATTCACATGGGGTACAATCTAAACTTTAATTCAGATAAAAAAAATCTTTTGCTTTTTTTGTTGATGAATTAATTTGTTCAGAATTTATTCAGAAAATGAATTAATTCAGAAAAACATTTCGTTATGCTTAAAAATACTGATGAAAATTTTTTAGGAGTCCCCTGATCAAGGGGGGGGGGGCTAATGGGCCTATTGGTAAATCAGGTTCTTAGTGTACGAAAACTCGTTTGATACGTTACTTGCTAATTATCCAAAACCATCAATGTATTCATGTTTTAGATTCTAGTTAAGCTTTAGCGGCCTTCTGGCACCGAACTGCAAAATTATTGGTGAAAAAAATTGTGCAAAAAAGGGGTCACTAAAATGGCAGAGACCGATGAACTTGTCAGGAGGCCCTGAAGCAATCAGGAATAGGCGTAGAGTGACCAAAAGTTTTTTTTTTTTTGGGGGGGGGGTGGAGCACATGCCTTGAATTTGAGGAATTCAGGCGGAAATCCTGCCCCCTTCCCCTTCACACACATTCTCAGATTTTTTACTTAAATTTTGAACAAGAAAACACATTATCTCTCATCAAGACTCTTAAATTGATTCTTAAGAACACCTATTCTCATCCAAGATACAATGTAGTAGGGGTGCGACATCGATGGCAAAACATCGATGTTAGAAATTACAACATCGATGGTATTGATACATCGACCAAAAAACATCGATCTTTTTACAAATATATAACGTACATAAACAAATGTTTTCAAGAGGGTCAGAGAATTCTTTTGGCATTGCATCAATTCATTAAATAAAACTATTAGTTCAAAAACGTCAAAGGAAAGCCAATAATAAATCGCATAAATATATGTATTTATTAATTTAAGCAGTTCAAAAGAATAAGTACTCGACGAATGTATTGAAAATACTTAATTTTGAGTCATTGATACAAATTAATAGGAATAATTTCGTAACATGTATTGATTTGACCCTTGAATAGCACAAAAACTTTTAGCTGTTAGTGTCAGCACTAAGATTCTACGTCAACTGCAAAAAACAAACAAAACAGACCAGAGAAGGTTTTCCTGTCGCCGTTAATATTTGAAGGGACAGGGGGAAAAAAGATGTAAGTCTCTTTTTCGTCAATTTTGAGATATTAGCACTATCTAGGGGCTATGAAGGAGTAATATCATCTGGTGGAACAACAAGGGGAAAAAAAAGGTGAGAATCGACCGAAATGTGCATGAAAACGGTATTAACTAAATAAGGAGTTACGAGAAATCAAACTTCGTTCTTCGTTTTTCTCGAAATCGCTTTTTGGTCACTTTCATCTTTTTTCCCTCTGGCCCTTCATTTATGATGTGTCAAGAAAAAATCCCTCTGTTTGTTTTAAATGCATTTATTATTCGGTTAAAGAGGTATAGTTTTGGGAATTTCCAGACACACTGGAAGCAGCAGATTTACTTTTCTTTCTTTTTCTATGCTATTTTCCAGACATTGTGGATTTAATACATAAATGAGCTTAATTCGCATGGTGGATCACAGGAGCTCAACTCTAGCACTTTTCAAACGTAGACCAATTTTTGCGTGTTTGACAGGAATTCAGACTATTTACGTGTAAAAATGAGATTCGATAACGAAAGGGCTCCTGCACTTTTTTTTCCTTTGTCAGGCATTAATTCCGGATGCATATCGTATGCATTATACTGTCTGATTGCGTATTGTGCGCCTGGCAGCCACGAACGCTTCCATTTGAAAAAGGGGAGATAGGTTTAGGATGCGCACTTCCCGATGCCTTCAGCTTTTGTTCGCGTGCTACTTCCTCGTTGCATTTCCCCCCTATTTTGAGAGAGTCGGGAGAGACTTGGCGCGTGCGCAGATGCAGCGGAGGTCGCACGGAAAAATTTTAGACAGTAAATTGGTGATGATGTTTCCGAAATTGAATGTTTTTGGGTCTATTTTTTAATGTCAATGGTTTTTTCATTTGAAGCTGATGTTTTCCCATCGATGTCACTTCTCTGTGAGACATTTTATTACATTTTTAATTTAAAATGAAAAAACATTGAACCCAAAACATCGATGTTTTAAAAATATCGACACTAAAGCATCGATGTTAAAAACATCGACATCGATGTCGCAGCCCTACTATGTAGGTCTGCTTCCTGAATTTCAGTGCGGATGTTTTGTTGGTAAATCACTGCTTTCCTTACAATGTGCAAAGTCGAAAAAAATACAATTGATCCGTCTAGAACTGTCACAGAGAAGAAAACATAAGTCTTAAATTAAAAAAAAAGGAGTTTTGAAGGATTTAGTTCCAAAATGCATGAATTTGAAGGACCCTCCAAAAAAAACTTAAATAAAGGAGTATTGGAGGAGTTTTGACGGAGTATACGAACCCTGAAACTTTAAAAATTATCCTTTTAGTAACGCAACATGATGGAGAAGGTCAAGATAAAATCTGGCGCAGAGAGGGGAAGAAGATCCCCCAGAGGACTTGCATTTTACATTATTGGCAATTCTAAAGGCTCTTTTGACCAAAACACTCTTCCAGAGGGTAATTCGATCTGTGGGTAACACAAACGAGAGAAAGCATTCTTTTTGACGATTTTCGTCATAATATTGAAAAAAATCAGGTGCCAAACATTGAAAATTTTGACGGAGGGCTTGAATCAACCCCCCCCTTGACATATGGGTATTCTACTGAGATGAAATGAATGAAATTATCTACAAATGATATTCTGGGTATTTTCGTGTTGATATCGGAAAACTTCAGGTTTCAAAGAGTAAGTGTCCATCAAGTTGCGGGAGGCTATTATGCTTTTGCGTTTCCATCTAGTCAATCTTACAATTTCAGCCATTGGCCAACTATTTGGGGGCAGCTAAAAAGCATTAGGCCTAGTCAGTGATCAGGCTTTGTAGACAAGGCCTTTCGGCCCTTTTTTTAAATCAGGAACTGGGTGTAAAAAAAATCTTTGTTTAGTAACATTTGGTAATTTCTAAAACCAATATATCCGTGTTTTCGATTTTAGTCTGCTTTGGTGGCCCTATTGGTCTGTTAGGGGGCCTCAGATGTTCTTTAATTGAATGCAGATAAAGATTCAGCCAAAACTGTGAACAGTGAATAAGAGAGCGCGCCGAAAGTTCGGAAACACTTAAATCGGACAGAAGTTCGAAGCAGGGCCCCTTCGTTTTGTTTTTTTAATTTTCGACGAGAAAAAATAATGTTTTCAACTGTATGATTCGGGAATACATTGTAAAAGTTTGTTTCGGAACAAAGTTCGAGTGGAGAAAAATTCGGAGTGAAGTGGAGATGCGAGGCCCTGGGCGGTCGCCCGATTCGCCCACCCCTTGCTACGCCTCTGGGTCCTGCCGCCATGTGCTCTTCAGTGTTTACGATAGAGGTTGAGACAAGGACGTAGCCAAGGGGGTGGTCCAGTAGGTCCGGACCATCCCCTTCCCAGATTTAAGATTTTTTTTAACGTGTTATTAAGCAGCGAAGTTCACTTGCTGCTTTTTTCCCCCCTATCGGACAGCGAAATTTACTTGCTATTTATGTGCCACGTATGTCGTCATTTTAACCCTATCCTTCCCTTTTAGAGCCAAAATAGTAGAAACATTCGCACGTGGATTTAGCTTGTATGTTTGGGAAGTAAAGGACGTAAGAAAATTTGCTGCTTGGAAAGAAAAGAGAAAAACTGTCCACATGATTTCACTTCACCACGTTCATGTTATCATTTGCTTAGGGCCGCGGGTGCCTCTAGTGAGATCGCCCCCATCTTCCCCCAATCAAAAAAAAAACTCACAAAAATTATACTGTGAGGGCCCCCTTAAGGCCCTAAGTTTCTGACTAGGCTAACAAGAAGTCGGGCTGCACTTGCCATGACGTCATGCAAAACTATCCAATCGCATAGGGGGTTTATGCATAGATCATGAGCCTTTCTCCCCCTGCGCAGTGTATTTCGCTCGGGGAAAGTGGGGTCAGCGTTGGGTCAGCATGGTTCTTCCGAAAGTCACGTGATCATGGGACTTCGTTTCTCCCTCCTCTCGGATAACAATGCGAAGCGTCGTTTAAATACTAGCGTTGTCTGAAGATATTTGACTTTCTGAACAGCAGAAATATTTCTGCCAAAATTAATAAACGTCCCCTGCAGAGTCAAACTTCAGAGAATTTAAAAAAAAATTACTGTAGATGAGGAGCCTTATATTAGGTCACTAAAAACAAGCGATGGAAAATTCGATTCCGAAAGTCCGCTGAAAACTGGGTTTTTAGGTTTCTTTCTTAATTTCTATAAAAACTGGGAAGATTTAAAAAATATGTAAGGGTGCAAATTCTAGTTCTAAGTTGCGTAATGATCAAGAGGCTTTCTCCGGATTGAAAAGTTTTTCACTGCGATAAGGTTGTGAAAGGACTTCAACAATAATTTGACCGTCAGGCAATTTCGAAGTGCCTACAAAAAGTTATTAATTCATACTGAAGTTTGAGACTTTAGTTTTTCGAGCTACGTTGATTTTGACAAAAAGTAACCGGTAAATTTAAAGCATAAATTTGAAGCGTAACAAAAATACCCCCCCCCCCCCCTTTGGAAGAATGCAACTTTTATTCCAATTCCCCTGATGACTATTAAAAAAATTCAGAAATCATCTCTATTAACATGACACAATTACTTTATGACTTGACACAATTCGTTTACAATGTTTCTGACTACATTATTGGATTTGTTGTTCGTAAAGTGCTCTCTGTTGTGAAGTGCAACTACTGTAACGCAAAGTTAACTACAACACAAACCAAAAAACAGGCCTAGTAAAAATTTTGGGACAAATTCAAGTAACGGTTGATTCCAACCATCAAAAGTTCAAGAGGTGTAGTACATTTGTGCAGAAATGAAAGTGTTTTTCAAATATGTGAAAAAGTTTTGGGAATAAAATATAAAAATATAATGTTACTCATCATTACAAGAGTTACGGGAAAGATCTTCCACCTCAGTTTTTATAAATTTAAATGAGTATATGCTTGAAACAAAAGCAGCTTTGATAATTACACTAATAAGCTAATAATATTAATCGTTATAAAATATTTAAACATTGGAATGTATCACGCTGTTGATTCATACAGGGTGCGCCAGAGAAACTTACTTTTTTGAAAAAATTCCTGCGCTGTGAATTGGCTGCGTAGAAAGCCAAGAGTGGGCGCATCTGGGGCCCTACTCTGAAACTTCCTGGAACTTCCAGTGACGTCTATTACTCCCTCACGACAAGCAAGAATAGCCGAAAAAGTAGTCGCTTGTCAAATTTTGTACTACTCTGAAAGCCCTAATGTGCCCAAGCGAGAATTTTCTCTCCTTCTACAGCGTATCGAGAAGGAAAAACGATTGACCAATCAAATGACAGTATATCTCACTCGCGTTATTACATCAACATTCGCGCGTGCATTTTGCTTTAACTTTCTGGTTCAGCTTAGCTTCCGAAATAGATGGCAAAAAGATTCGAGGCAGATTAAGATGTTGTGTTTCAGGAATTTAAAAATATTAGAATTTTAAATCGCAATTAGTACATCTTTTCAACACATACGAGCATACAAGCGAAAGCGAGGTAAAGTGTCGAAATACATTATACGAATTCATCTCAATGTATCAAATGCTTTGACTAAACATGAAAAAAATTATAAATACTTTAAAAAAATAATACTAATATTTAAAAATATTTGTTAAAATAAATCATTTAACTTCATGACTTTGTTTTTAACGATATTTTGACTTTATCGCAATAATAGTTTAAAATTCAGGCTTTAAGTAAAAGTCCCCTTTTTGCGTTACTCATTTTTGTTTTCGCAATGATAGTTGTATTTTCAGCCTTTAAATGCTACGTAAAGAAAAATCACATGTCTGGGCAGGGCAAAATTAAGGCAAGGGCACCAACGTTTGGGGAGGGAAGGCTCAAGTCCATCTAAAGTTTCTAAAATGGAGAAATTTCATATCGCACTATGACAAGATAAAAATAAATTTAAAAATACTCTTTCGAAAACTTGAAATCCGAAATATTTTACTACTTCATTATATTGTTTTTATTTGAGTGGGGGGCAGCACTTAAAGCTCGTGCTCCAAGTCCTACAAAGTCGTGCCCTGTGTCTAGGTATCACTTTTTCAAAACATGTATTTAAAACATTTGTTGTTTGGGAGAGGTAAAAAATTACTGCATGTGCTGCACTTTTTGCAATGATTTTGATAGACTCAATTTTGCTTTTTGCGATGTTTTGGCCTTTTCGCAATATGAGATATATATTCACTCTTTAAATATTAAGTACAAATCCCTATTTTTGGGGCAATGCATAAGAGAAAAATGCAGATCCTAAATCACATGTCTGCGGATCTTTTTTTTTTTTAAATGCATTTTAAATACTTTATGTTTGAGAATTGAAAGAAACAAATTCATGTTTTATGCTTTTGCTATCATTTTAAGACTTGAAAAACGATGATTCAATTATTCTGTGAGGAAAAATTAAACTTAAATACGATACGATAAAAACGAAATGCTCCCCCCCCCTTCCCTGATAGAAAATAGAATTTGAGTAAAGAGCTCATTTTATTAAAGGAAATGTAACCCCCCCCCCCCCGGGTTAGATCGACACCCTGGTTGACTATATATATAAATTCAAGTTTTGGGCATACCTTAAAGTAATTTCAGTTTGCAAAATTTTGACCAATTAATCAGTAAAATAAGATGATTATAGATAATCGACAAAGTTGCAGAGTTCCAATTACTGCCGATAAATGGATGCCTCTCCCAAATTCAAACTCAAAATAAAGAAAAAATCTTAACTCTCAATGTAAAAACATACTGAACCACATTTTCAGAACTTATAAACATTATGGCACACTCCGCGTTGAGAAAAAATGGAATAAACAAACAGCTTCTCACTGCCGAGGAAGACATCTCACGTCTTCTTACCCTGTCGTAAATTTCTCGGCGCGATTCTAGATACCTTAAATTAGAAGTGGCTTTGAGATTAGCGATTATTCGTGTCTCACAAGATGTGACGTCACGGGGCACAAAAAACCCGTGTTCTCGGTATCGACTATATCGACGATACAATGAGAGTAGGGCCCCAGGAGCGGGAAATCTCCAAGTTTTGTTTTCCCTTTAATTAGTCGCCATCATGCTATGGTCAAAAGAACAGCGCGCCTTTGCCGTCGAAAGCTACTTTTCGAACGGTCGCTCAGTTACTGCTACGCAACGCGCGCATCGAGGATTTCTTCCTTCCCAGCCTCGAAAAAATGAACATTAGGGACGTGTGGATTCAGCAAGATGGAGTCATCAGTGCCTGATTACTGAATAGGCCAATTAGGCCGTGGCCTAGGGCCCCCCACAATGTATGGGCCCCCAAATGGCTAGAATTGCTCTAATCGATGGCTAAAAATGTTTTATCCAATGCCTAAAATTGTAAAGCCTCAGTATAGGGGGCCCCAAAAGAGTGTTTGGTCTAGGGCCCCGTAATATCTTAATCGGGTCCTGGGAGTCACAGCACACACAGCACGAGATTCAATGAATTTGTTGCGACAACATTTCCCCGACCACCTCATCTCTCTCAAAGGCGATCTCCCATGGCCAGCACGCTCCCCAGATTTGGGGCCGTGCGATTTTTTTATGGGGTTATTTGAAATCCCTGGTTTATGTTGATCGACCACGCATAATAGCTCACCTCAAGAATAACATTCGCGACGAAATTGCCAACATACCAATTGATATGCTGCAAAGAGTGCTCACAAACTTTAAAAATCGTCTTAATCAGTGTATGCTCAATGGGGGTCATCATTTAACCGATGTCATTTTCAAGACTAAATGAAAAAAAAAAAATGGGATATTGTATTCTCAAATAAAAAAAGAATTAAAACAATAACTTAAGTAGTTTTGTTTTTATTGACATTTCAAAAAAGTAAGTTTCTCTGGCGCACCCTGTACAATTAAAGTAATTCACAAAGTCACTTAGGAGACTGACAAAATTAATATTGTTTATGTGACAATAATCACTAGTTTTCTAAATGTTTGGGTTTAAATAGTAAGATTTTTCATACTTTGTGGGACGAAAAAAAGGCGAGTATTTAAGGAGAAAAGTCAAACTACCATTTATGTATTTTAAGATTGGGCTGAAAAGTAACAAATAAATTTATTTTCGGAGTACTTTAAAATAAGAAAAATATTGAAGTTGTCTTAAAATCACAAGCAAACAAAGTTATTGCTTCATTAATATATAGTTAGAACCTACAGTAGATGATTTTGGGGGAGGGGGAAGGTCTATGCCTCTCCTACAGGGAAAAAAATTCATTATACCTCTATTTCTAACTTATTTCTTCAAAGTGAAATTTTTTGAACTATATTTCTTTCTTGTAGACTAAAAAAAATGTTGAGGAGCGAAAGTCAAACTAGCACTCATGTAATTTAAAGTTAGGCTGATAAGTAAGAATTTATTTATTTTTTTTTTTTCGGAGTACTTTTAAATGAAAATGTTTTGAAGTTGTCGAAAAATCACTAACAAAACAGTTATTTTTCATTAATATGTAGTTGGGGTCTTCTACAGTACCGGATTTTTTTTGAGGGGGGTGGGAGAAGTCGAGGAATCTGCCCCCCCCCCCAAAAAAAAAACTTCATAAAGAACATTAAATGGATCTATCAATAAAAGGAAAAAATAAAAAAATGGAGTAGGACGAGTACATTTTACTTTTTGGTGCCCCTCTTAAAAACAGTTCCTGCATCCACACCAGGGTTGCCAGCCGTCCCGGATTTCAAGGGACAGTCCCGTTTTTTGAAATATTGTCCCGCGTCCCGGGGAACCTTGTTACGGGACGCTTAAAGTCCCGTATTCTGGCTAGAAGCAGCATTTTACAAAACGAAACATTATTTTCAGGAAAAAATGAAGTAAAACAAAAAAAGGTCAATAGAGTGATAAGAAAATTGATTAAATTATAATATTTTCCTGTTCTGAAGTAATGTTAGTGTACTATTCATTTAGAGCAGAAATTATTGTGACAATCAATTCAACTACAGTGAGCTTTATGGAAACCCTAAAACCATTAAAAGTTAGAAAGAATAATTGCAGCAGTGAAATCCAGTAGCAAATATGATTTTAAAAAAAAAGGAATTTTCTGACGTTATGTAAGAATAATTATCATGTTATAATATTGAAAAAACTGTAGTTTTCCCCCAAAACATATTGAATATTGATTTTTTTTATTTGTTTTTGGTTAACTTTTTATAGTTCAAGTAGAAAGGTTTAATTCTATGTCTACTCAATTGTAATTAAAATTTTTGTTAATGACTCATTAAAATTATTTTGCATGCAAATTTCCCCACTGGTGCGTCTAGCTTTTTGAAAAAGAGTACATACTAAACATTAGTCATCAGTAGAAGCGACTATTATATCTGTCACGCCCAGACAGGCCCGTCATTTGGGACAGGACGGGTGGTCAATGGCCTCCCCCCTGGTTTTGGGAAATTAATGTATATTTACATATAAGTGAGCGTGACTTTTGCTTTTTTTTTTTGTATAACTTACATTGAAATTTGGTATGATTTACCTTTTGCCTCCCCCACCGGCAAAATTTGAAATGACGGGCCTGCGTCAGGAAAAAGGGGGTTAATAACAGGGAAATATAAGTTTTCTCAATAATTAAAACCTTTGCCCACTAATATTCATGACGAAAAATAACTATGCAATCGTAAAAAATGAAGTTTTTATTCATATGATCCGTGTATTCTTTTCTTCATTTATATTTGTGAGAAACGTTTAATATTAAAGTCAAGGTTGTAAAAATTCAACCTTTAGACTTCATTTCTCAATCCCCCCCCCTCAAGAGCCTGTCCCGTATTTACAGTTCTTAAATCTGGCAACCCTGATCCACACCTAAGTGCGTAAAGGCTGCAAATGTTCCTTGATTGAAGGAAGTTATGTATATTTCAGAATATTTACATTTGTATTTCTAAATTCATTTATGGTTAAACATGTAGTTTTATGCAAAATTGTTGTAGTGACTTCAAAAGTTATGACAAATAATGCATTGAATCCATTTCTCTGTATAAAAAAAGGAAAGAAAAAAAAATGAATTAAACGAAAATTTGGAAGATTTATTATACTTAAGATTTTTTCTTCTATTGAAGGCTTCTGTTTCCAAAAATATTTAAAACACTTAAAAGAAAGTTTTAATAGCTTATGCATCTGCTTCAAAAAGTTAAGTTGAAAAACTGTCTAATGCTTTTATTTCCTTTTTATCATTCCAAAGATCGCGGTAAAAAGCGATCCTTTTCGATAAGGGAAAGCGTTGACTGTGCGGAGTGTCCCATGATCACGTGGTGTCCAGCGGGGGATGTTGACGCGCGCTGAGAGGAGAAAAAGAGGGGAGAAGGCCTTCTCTTCCTTTTAAGATCTATGGGTTTATGGATTTTCTTTTTTTTTTTTTGGGGGGGGGGGGGACATTTATGGAGTTGGCAAGCCTGTCAGCACTAAATCGAAAAACGAAGTTTACGCGCGTCTGTAGATAAATCTCTTTTGCCAACAGAAATTCTATGTGTTTTAGACCATTGCAACAAGAATTTTTACCCAACTGTGAGATATTTGTTGATTGTTTTGGCTTCTCTACCTGTGTCAACTTGTGAAGCCGAAAGGGCCTTTTCTACTCTAAAGAGAGTAAAAACATACTTAAGAAATACAATGCCCAATGACAGATTGAATGGCTTGACATTAATATCAGTTCATTATCCTGTGCCCTTTTCAGCCGAAGAGGTGTTAAATAAATTAGCTCTGAGGAAAAATCGGCGCCTTTTACTTTGAATTGGCAATTTAGCATTTCATTTTTACCAATGTGTATTAATAAAAGCCATATTTTAATAGATTAGTGATGACCTTTATGATGTTCTAAATTTAAGCATTTTAAACTTTTAGTCATGTTTACATATACAAGTGGAACAGTTTTAAATGTTTGTGTCAGATTGGTTTTCCCTACTACATGTAATTTTGAAACATTTTACTTTGTTATATGCTATAAATATCGTTTCCAAACGAAAATTTGTTGATAAATTATTTCTTCAAATACGTATTTTTCCTTTTAAAAATGAAATTTAATCAAACAAACAACAAAAAAAAATATGACTAATTATTATTTATAAAGAGCATCTAAACTATTAATTTTAACTAATATTAATCCTTGAACCGTTTTTTGCTAAATCAGGCTGGGTTAGCACCATTGTAAAGCATCAATGAGTGTTCTGGCCACATGGTGTATGTCTTGACTCGAAAAGTTAGTCTTTAATACAAGTAGCAAAGGAAGTTGGAAGCTTCTAATTATTATTATTGTTTTTCATTATTAAATACCTACATTTTAAATACATTTAATTCTCTCGGCAAAACTTAGGAAAACATTTAATTTTTATGCAAAATATTGTTTTGATAGCTTTGATTCGTTTAAGATATATACAGGGTGTCCACTCCAATCGTGGACCAATAGCTAATTTCTAAACCGTTAGAGATAAGCATATAGTTCATTTAGGAAAAAATCTCCAAATTACGAAAGGAATTTTGGGTCTATTCAATGTTTTTCAAAAAATCAAATTTTGAAAGAGTTACGAAATTTAAATTTTTATACAGCCCCCCAGTCCTATTAATCATATTTAGTAAAACATTCTTGACACTGTAACGTTTAAAACTAAAAAAAATCACTCTTCTACGACAAAAATTGACCGAGTTATGACGTTTTGAAAAATCAAGATTTTGAAGGATTTCGCATACGGTCCCTTGAGAGATCCCTCGATGACGTCATGAAACAATGCAAAATCTTGATTTTTCAAAACGTCATAACTTGGTCAATTTTTGTGGTAGAAGAGTGATTTTTTTTTAGTTTTAAACGTTACAGTGTTGAGAATGTTTTACTAAATATGATTGATAGGACTGGGGGCCTGTATAAAAATTTAAATTTCGTAACTCTTTCAAAATTTGATTTTTTGAAAAACATTGTATAAACCCAAAATTCCTTTCATAATTTGGAGATTTTTTCCTAAATAAACGACATGCTTATCTCTAACGGTTTAGAAATTAGCTATTGGTCCACGATTGGAGTGGACACCCTGTATATATGCCTATTAGAGATGAGCCGGACTCGGGCCCTTTAACTTCAAGCAGCTTTCGGGCTCGGGCTCGATCTCATAATAAGATAGTCAGTTTTTATACAAATACAACGTTCACGAAATAAAATATTGGGGCACTTAAAGAGCGTGAGAACAGTTTTTCCAAATGGCAGAATTGCTTTGTTCAGCAAGAGTTTCAGAGAAATGACATCTATCACCTTATCTCCCACTCCCATACATCGTTTCTCAGCTTCCGCACATCGGAAAGCAAGTGATCTGCTGGGCTGGGGTGTAAATGGTCAGTTAAAAGTGGTAGAAAGTGGGAACAAATGACGCAAACCCCCGTGGTGCTTGAAAAGCCATTATGAGACACAAGTCATAAAACGTTTTTCCCGGATTGAAGGTTGACAAAGTTCCTATGAATCTGGAAGGAGTGTTGTAAATAGTCATGGGAAAGATCTTCTTTTAGATAATACTTACTGGTAAAGTTAGAATTGGTTGACTATTTTTAGCTGTTTTTTTTATCCGCATGGGTTTTTTTCTTTCTTTTTTTTACAAGTCTAGTGTAAAGTGAACAACCATTTTTAGTTCAATTCACGCTCAAGAACTAGTAGGTTTTGTATTTGCTATTACTTTAGAGCACGAACGAAAACAAAGATATTCTCTCCAAAATAAAGTCCGGAGAATACAAATGTATGCTTTGATACACTCGGATTTTGATCGGCTCGGGCTGGGTCGGGCTCAAAATAAGACAATATCACTCGGGCTCGGATTAAAAATTCTCGGGCTCGGGCCTTCAAAAGTGAGCCCGAACTCATCTCTAATGCCTATTATATATACAGGGTGTCCACTAGGGTGGGGCGAAAAATAAAAAGTTTTTCAGATCAATTTCTAATAGCTGCCAAAAGTTGTCTTTGGTGATAGTTAGCTGTTGTGCAAATTTTGAGAAAAATCGGTTAATATCTTCAGGGGGCGCTGCGATCGCAAAGTTTTACCATAGCTTTGTTATGGATTTTATGGTTAAAATATCAAAAAGAATGCCTTTAGCTGGTCTCTTTGCGTTTTTTTTACTCAAAAGATGTTGTCATGCATTAAAAGCATATGAAATGACTCACAAACATTGTTTTATATGATACATTTATATTTAAAAAAAATCACTTTTTTTCACGTTTTTGTTTCTTTTTAAATGCTTGAAATACAAATATATCATATAAAATACTTTTTTGTGAGTTATTTCATATGCTTTGAATGCATGAATATATCTTATGAGTAAAAAAAATGCAGTGAGATTAGCTAACGGCATTGTTTTTCATATTTTAACCATAAAATCCCGATAAAAGCTATGATAAAACTTTGCGATCGCAGCGCCCCCTGAAGATATTAACCGACTTTTCTCAAATTTTGCACAAAAGCTAACTATCATCAAAGACAACTTTTGGCAACTATTAGAAGTTGATCTGAAAAACTTTTTATTTTTCGCCCCACCCTAGTGTCCACTCCTATCGTGGACCAATAGCTAATTTTTAAACCGTTAGAGATAAGCATATAGTTCATTTAGGGAAAAAATCTCCAAATTACGAAAGGAATTTTGGGTCTATTCAATGTTTTTCAAAAAATCAAATTTTGAAAGAGTTACGAAATTTAAATTTTTATGCACCCCCCCCCCCCCCCAGTCCTATCAATTATATTTAGTAAAACATTCTTGATACTGTAACGTTTAAAACTAAAAAAAAATCACTCTTCTACGACAAAAATTGACCGAGTTATGACGTTTTGAAAAATCAAGATTTTGAAGGATTTCGCATACGGTCCCTTAAGCGATCTCTCGATGACGTCATGAAATAATGCAAAATCTTGATTTTTCAAAACGTCATAACTCGGTCAATTTTTGTCGTAGAAAAGTGATTTTTTTTTAGTTTTAAACGTTACAGTGTCAAGAATGTTTTACTAAGTATTAGGGATGCACCGATTAATCGGCAGTACCGATTAATCGGCCACTTTGCCGATTATTAATAATCGGCAGATTTGGGCCGATTAATCGGCTGTATTTTTTTTTATAAATATTGTTCTTTAAAGTGTACCTTCACTAAGAAACTATGATGAATGATTTTATTGACAGTAATAATAACCCTCACAGTTGATATAAAGTTTTTAACAAACTAATTCTCTTACTTTGAATAAATATACACATAGACAATGTTGCAACATTTTTCATGTGGCAATAGTTTTCTACTTAGCACAGTGCTTTTAGATAACCTCTAATTTTGGCAAAGAATAAAAGTCTTGAATTAAATTGCTACTGATGATTAAAATTTTTAATTAAAAGTTTTCCTAATTAAAATTACCGCATCCCACAGACCCTCCCATTCCCCCTTTTTTTTATTTTTTTGTCCAATAATTATAATTAACAATGTGTTAATGTAATATTATTGACAATAATATGAAAATTGGTTCTAAGAAATTTGATAAAATATTGAAATTATTTTGTGAAAATTCAGAAAAAAAAAATCTTCTCTCAGGAATAAATTACTTACTATTTCTAAACTCGGAATTGTTTTAGAGAGGAGAAACAGTGATTGTGAAATTGTAGTATTAAAAACAATCATTCTTATCATTAATCGGCTCAGCCGATTAATCGGCCGATTATCAACAACCGATTAATCGGTAATCGGCCAATTTGCTTATCGGTGCATCCCTACTAAGTATGATTGATAGGACTGGGGGGCTGTATAAAAATTTAAATTTCGTAACTCTTTCAAAATTTGATTTTTTGAAAAACATTGAATAGACCCCAAATTCCTTTCGTAATTTGGAGATTTTTTCCTAAATGAACTATATACTTATCTCTAACGGTTTAGAATTTAGCTATTGGTCCACGATAGGAGTGGACACCCTGTATATATATAATTATTCGACTAATTAATATTATCCAGCTTGTCAATAAATTTTCTATCAAGTCTTGGACCCCCTCAAAGTTCTAGCTACGTGCCTGGTTGAGAACGTGATTTTGCCTAAGTCTAATTAAAACCTCTGCTGCCAGAATGCGGCTTCTGCTGCACTTAATCAGTTCCCGATGATCGGGGTCAATTGTTGAAAAGTGATGCGTACTTAATTCTAGCAACAGGGTTTCGAAAAAGAATGCTGTAGCATAAGGGTGTGAATGTGGAAAGAATTGGGGATTATTGACAGGGAGAAGTGAAGCTCCTTGGAATGATTGAGTTTCATATCTAGAGTTTTGGAAGAAGTATCTCGTCTTCGTCTGATCCTTTATAGCAGGGGTGGCCAACCTTTTAAGGAAGAGTGCCACTATCTGGAGAGAAAAAGCTCAGCGTGCCACATTGTATTTTTCCAACTAACTAAACATTTTTAAAAAGTTAAAAATAGATTATTTGTTGACTATGTCATTCTTCTCTAAATAAAACATGTTGTCTCGGAATCTGAGTCATTGAAATTAAAATGATAGTAAAGATAAAACAAGTCCGAACTTGAGTTATTTTTAATAAACACTTTTATAGTCTCTGTCAGTTGGGTTACGCTTAAAATAGAAACAAATAACATGAAACATTCTATTCTAAAAATTCAGCAGTTTGTACTTAATGTGGTTTATGAGTCTATCTCTTTTACCAAGTCTTTAATTTTAGGATTAGTTCTTGAGAATCCTAAGAAGTTTAAGTATTTAGAGTGCTATCAACTAATGTTCAACTGTATTTAGATTTTTCTACATTCATAGCAAAAAATATTTGTTTAGAAGCACATTTTGAACCAAACCTACAGCAGCACCAGACGGCTAAAGTGTGTAAATGTGAAAAAAAAATAATCTTGGTACAAAATTCCGAATTTCCATATAACGTGGATGACTTTCTGTTGAAGTAAGTTCTTATATTTAATGACCAATGTAAAAGGTCAGTAATTCCGATTTGGATTTAAGAAGGGTACAAGTAGTGTCTTGCAGAGAAATAGCCAAAGAATCTGAAAAGATAAGAATTTTTTTTTATCGTCCTGAAAATCACCAAACCTAACACTGAATCAATACTTATAGGTGTAAAATTTTCTCCATATATCATTGGAAAATTATTAAATTTGGATTCTTACTTTTCTCGAAAGTAGAGACAAAGAAACCGAAGTTTCATCATAAAAGAATGTAGATGGTCTATACTGGTTTAGGAAACTTTTTTTAGTACAATCTTAAATTAAAATTACTTAAACGCCGGATAATAAGAGATGACATAGCTAAATTCAATTGCTATTCTTCATTCTAAGTAGCAAGTCCTCATTGTTTTCCTTCCAGACAATTTAAAAAACACACTCCCTAAAATTCTAAATCTTATGACTATTTTTCCTTTGGATAGCTATCGCACATTTTAATGAAGGAGTAACTTGCCATACTCTCCTCTTTCTCCTGAGAAAAGTTCAGAAAATATTCGGAGCTCTAATTCATAGTTTGTTAATACAGCGAACTCTGCAGGGTCACCAACAGAGAAAAAGTCATTCCCTGGCAAGGAGTTTGTGATAGATAATTCGATGACACTTTTGAAGTTTTTTTCCTAAATTAATTTCAAGTAATGTAACAAAAACAATTTAAGGGTCTTAAGTGCAACCACACCGAATTTTATCCAATCTGGTTTCTTAATTTTAGTTGCAGAGCTAACTTTTTATTTTAATTTCATCACCGGGAGCTGAAACTATTGCAGATCAAGAATCCATTCTGCAGCATCGAAAGCTTCATTCGTGTCAAGCACAAAAAATATGTTTTACAAAACGCATTATCTGTAACGTCACAGTTTTCGTTGGATGTCCGAACAGGACATCCTGTGGCTAACGCTAAGTACTTTGCAATATTGTAGTTCAAACAATTTGTAAGCCAGCCTCCTGACACTTAATCGTCATAATGTCATTATATTTATTAGTTTAAGGGTTTTAGTTTTTATCTATTTTTGAGATCGACATTTTTCCCTCAATTTTGGAATTTTTTCAAAAAGTCTTCGCGTGCCACTCTTACTGCTCTGCCGTGCCACATTGTGGCACACGTGCCGCGGGTTGGCCACTCCTGCTTTATAGCATCATATGTCCTCTATTCGCGTCTACGTAGAAAAAATGTGCTTTGACGTGGAAAGAAAAAATCGGAAATGAGGAAGAACCCATTAATGAATTAACAAAATCAATACGCGTCAAAATCAGTGATGAAAATGCTTTTAATGACGATGAATTTGCTGACATTGATGCAGATGTTGAATGTGAGATAAATTCCTTAGAAATGGAGAAGATAGTTGAAAGCGTAAAAATACAAGGAAACTTAAAGTGAAGGAGAAGACGATGCCCGTATAGTGGAAGCACTTGATGAAGACACATAGATTATAAACTTACGTGATGCTCAAATATACATTGATGAATTAAAACGTTTTTACACAACAAGAAATGAGGAAATGGGAGTAAAATTAAGTCGATCTTAAAATTTATCATGAAGAATGATAAGAATATATCCTTCCAAACAAATTTCTATAACATCTTTTTTACGAAACTAACATAGGTATGTTTATGTACTTTCTTAGCATATTTTAAATTATTTTATTACTTTTGAACCTGGGAACTAAAGCTTATTCCATTTCATTATTTTTCTGATATATAAAGATATAACTCTTGATCAGGGAATAAGTTTTCTTTTAACGTGTGTAGTTAATCTCTCTGTGATGATTAAATTATTTAGAAACTAATTTCGTATTCACTTTTCTTGTCCCTCCCTTAAGCCAAGCGGACACTAGGGTGGGGCGAAAAATAAAAAGTTTTCCAGATCAACTTCTAATAGTTGCCAAAAGTTGTCTTTGGTGATAGTTAGCTTTTGTGCAAAATTTGAGAAAAATCGGTTAATATCTTCAGGGGGCGCTGCGATCGCAAAGTTTTACCATAGCTTTGTTATGGATTTTATGGCTAAAATATGAAAAAGAATGCCTTTAGCTAGTCTCTTTGCGTTTTTTTTACTCAAAAGATTTTTCATGCATTAAAAGCATATGAAATGACTCACAAACATCATTTTATATAATATATTTATATTTTAAAAAAATCACTTTTTTTCACGTTTTTGTTTCTTTTTAAATGCTTGAAATAAAAATATATCATATGAAATAATTTTTTGTGAGTTATTTCATATGCTTTGAATGCATGAATATATCTTATGAGTAAAAAAAATGCAATGAGATTAGCTAACGGCATTATTTTTCCCATTTTAACCATGAAATCCGGATAAAAGCTATGATAAAACTTTGCGATCGCAGCGCCCCCTGAAGATATTAACCGATTTTTGTCAAATTTTGCACAAAAGCTAACTATCACCAAAGACAACTTTTAGCAACTGTTAGAAGTTGATCTGAAATACTTTTCATTTTTCGCCCCACCCTAGCGGACACCCCTTTAAACCGGACAATATTTAGGTCCCCTTATGTGTCCGTATTGGAGAGGTTTTACCCCTTTAACGTCTAATGTGACGAAAATCAAGAGAATATAGAACATGAAATCCAATTTTGTTGACTTTATAAACTTCACGAGAAATAGGTTTGGTAAAACCCTCCCCGAAACTCAGGTCTGGCACCTAACTTGTAAGGGATCCGGCTAGAAGGTCCAAAACCAAAAGGTCCACGAACAGAAGATCCACGTTCAAAAGGTCCGCGGGTTAGAACAGTGGCGTAGCAAGGTCTGATGGCACCCGGGGCGAAGCTCAATTTGTCACCCCCCCCCCCCCAATATTTCGAGCAAAATGACAAATTGAATTTTTTTTTTTTTTTTTGACATTTAATTTTTTTTTTTAAGTTTCATGATATAATGCCTGTAAAAGTGTTTAGATGAAAAAAAAAAACAAATACTGAAAATTTTCTAACGCAAAAATTCTCGTGTAAGAAGAAGAGAAAAAAACGAGACAATAAGGAAAATTGGCCTTCGTCCCTGAAATACACACTTGAGCGTGAAAAACATCGTTGCATTTTGATTTGTAGTACGTACAAAAACACGCAGTATATCCGCTGGGCTGTGGAGTCGGCGAAAGAATACCCGGCTCTTTTACGAACATAAATATAGTGCCACTTCCATTTTAAATCAGGCATAAGAGGCAGGAACAGTGGCGCAAACAGAAAATATTTCAGAGGGGGGGGGGGGGCACTTTGAAAAATTCATAAATGAATTCAAAAATGGTATAGTTGACGAATTTTTTATTCCATACCCCAAGATATTAAAAGGGGTTCAACGGCACTGCCCCCTAAATTTTTATTGAAATTTTAGTTTTAAAAACTAAAATTGTAATGAGTTTTGACTTTGTAGAGAAACGGGGGTCGGGAGCTTTTGCACGAATCCTAAGCACGTGAGTGCATGCCTTATTTCATAACGTTAATATGCACTACCGTTAGTTCAAAATTAAGGCTCTATAAAAACGCAATTTTAAGCGACTTTCAATGTTTTTTGGTGTTTGGAGCATTTTCAGTCTACTAAACGAAATCTCAAATTCTCCGTTTTGATTATGGCACGGGGCAAGGCTTCAGAGGAGTAATATTTTGAACACTCTCTTATTTTCAGAAGAACATTTTATTTTTTTAATACTGGGAAGGTTTTTCCGCAAGTGTAACATGAGAATATTTTTTATGAGTTATAATGTTCGCTAGTGCACAAGACAAGGAATTTTTATCAAGTGATATCCTACATAGATGGAACTTTTCAAAGCTATCCGAACATTTTTTCCAGCTTTTTTAATTTCCCATTTATTATGATCCTACGGAATCGAAAACTCATCCAACAATTTTTGCCTTGATACCAGATAAAAGAAAACACCCCACTTGTTAAATTTTCAAACCTAAAAAGGGTCAAAAAACAATAAAGATAGATTTCGACTCAGCTATCAGTGTCTGTAAAGTAGAGTTTCTTGAAGATGTCATATTAGGTTGCAATTTTAATCTTCATCGGCGCTGCTGTTTTTACATTACAAAATGAGACTGAAAGCTTTTTACCGGAAAACTGGCAGGGGGTTGGGAGAACGGCCTTGTGTCAAGGAAGTACGCAATAGTGTATTTTTATTTATTTAACCTTTTTTTTTAAATTAGAACCAAAGGAAAATTAAAAATATATTTTCTAAAGCGCGAAAAAACTTTTTTTTTTTTTTTTGGTGTACAGTAACAAAATAAATGTAGGTGCAGTAAATTTTAATGTTTAGATAAAATCTTACAAAGGCATTACAATGATCTTTCCTATATGCACTCTATAATATACCTACCACTTAGAATTGATTCTATTTTTGAACATTTATTGGCAAAAATTGTTGTAGTTTTTGAGTTAAATTGGTAGGACTAGGTGTATCAATCATTTTTAATATCTCAACAGCGGATAGCAGTTACGTCCTGCCACTGTCATTTAATATATTAGTGGAAGAATAAGATAACTGTATCTCATAATACGAGGGCGTTTATAAAGGGTGGTCTCAGAAGGTCCTTTCAAAAATTTAAAGTTAAAACTATTTCTGATAGAGATCTCCCTCCTCCTGTCACCTGTCTAATATCTTCAAAGGTTAATTTCCGAATGAGTGTTTAGAAAAGATAGCTCCCAAATTTCTCAACCTAACATCCCCCTGATAATTTTAAAGTATCAGTTTTAATATTCAACACAGAAAAATTCAAGGAGAAACCTCAAACCCCCTTCCCATTCCCTCAAAACTCCAAACATAGCCTAAAAATGCATTTTTAGACCTTAAACTTCGGAAAATCTCTGAGAGAGTCAGGCCTCTCTTTTCAACAAATTATATCGTAAAGTTGCGTTCTTGAAACTTAAATATCACAAAATTTCTTGTCAACACTCCTCCTAACCTTTTTAACGTTATTAAATATAGTCTAAATGGGTTTTAGGATATTAATTAAAAACATTTCCGTTAGGGAGTTCACGAACTACCTTTCCCTAACTTTACTACCAAAGATAGTCTAATATTGTCACTCTCGGCTCGTACAGGGGGCAAGGGGAGCGACTGCCCCTTCACTTCCAAAAGTTAATGGACCTTGCCCCCTCACTTTTCGGAGTTTAAAAAGTAATATTCAATGAAAAATGAATTTTTATTCAATGGTTTGATTTATTTTACAAAAGTAAAAGCCGAATATTCCTCAAAATATACTTTTTTTTCATGTTATATTATAAAAATAGAGCTTTGAGTCGGAATGGGGCCTTCCGTTGTAATTTTTTATTCACTTCTCAGACATTTTTACAGGTCATTTAATCAGTTCCGTTAAAATCCAGTCATGTAAAAAAAATGTTGCTATATTAAAAAAAAACAGCTTATGGAGATGCTGCCCCAACCACATTTCTTGACCTCTCACTTTTTCTGTGCACCAGCCAGGGGTGCCCATCCCCCCCCCCCCCAACTACAATTTTTCACCACCTTCTTGTGCTTTTTGTTTTTGCTTTTATCTCTCTTTTTTATTTTATCATTTTTTTAAAACATGAATTATTTATTTTTTTGAAGAACTATTGCTTTTTATGCATCATTAATTTTTTAAAAGTACTAATAATGCGCAGAATAAACTCACTTTTTTTCCCTTCCAGACATTCCAAGCACACACACAAAATAAATAAATAAATAACAAAAAAGAAATAATTTAAATTAAAAATATATTAATGAATTATTTAAATTTAAAAAATCGGTAAATAATTTAAATAAAAAAAACTAATTAATGAATAATTTAGATTTTAAAAAATCAATAAATAATTTTTAAAAAAAAAGTAATAAATAATGAAATAAATAAATAAATTAGTTCAAAAAATCCCCCTAAAAATTTTGATGGCGCAACTTGCACCATAACACCCCCCCCCCCCCTGTGGGCACCCCTGGCACCAGCCGCCTATGAATATTGTAATTTCAGTTTCAGAAGGTTCTCGAGGGGAGCCCTAAACCCCTGACATCAAAGACAGCCCTAAATAACTTCAATTCTGAAAAAAATTCCGAAGTGAACTCAGAGCCTTTTCTATCTCTTAATGACCACAGAAAAATTGACCCATCTCCGAAAGATCTGTCACTAAAGCTTCCTTTTCCAATAACTTTATATTGTAAAATTTAAAAAAAAGTATGTATGTGAGAGGGTGCTTAAGTCTGGCAGGCCCGTCATTTTGGGGGGTCAGAGGGGATCAATTGCCTCCCATCCCTGGCTTTGAGAAATCAATGCATTTACATATAAGTGGGCTTGGTTTTTGTAGTTTTCCGATGAAATTGCATTGTTTTTGCACCTTTTGACCACCCCTGGAAACACCTAAAATGACGGCCTGGTCACATGAGTTCTAACTATATACAGGGCCGCCGCTACCAGCGATAGGGCCCGGTACCAATTTTCATGCCGGGCCCCCCATTCACCCCCCCCCCCAATTGCATATTTTCATGCCATCGTTTCAGCACATTTGCAATTGTAAAAAAAAAAAAAGGAGAAAAACTTTTTTTTTTTTGTTACGAAAGTGTGCATCTGATTTTATTTTCACGTTATTTGTATCGCCGGATGATTTTAAAAAGCGGTACATTTTCCTTTGCGTAAATCGTGTTTCATTCATTAGTGTTTGTACTAGCAATTGTTTCATATTGAGAATCAGCAATGAAAAGCGAGATTTTTTTTAATGAAATTATTGACACTATTACTGGAAAAATATGTTCATAACCTTACGGGCCCCCAAAGCTCCGGGCCCCGGTACTAGAGGTCCAGTATTCCCTCCCAAACGGCGGCCCTGACTATATATGCCATTGTCATAATATGACAGTAAATAAAAACGTTTGCTAAGCTATTTTCCGATATGCTTCCCATTTATTCAAACGTATTTTAAAACGAAAAACACATGCATTTTAATTAAATATTAAATTAAAAGCAAACAGTAATCATTTCTTTCTGTGTTACCTTTTTGACGAAGGAAATGACAATGAAGGACAGAAGATCCACGTTCCGAAAGCCTGACGGGTTTGGAGGATGCTACAGGAAAAAAAATTTTTTCAACGAAAACGTCTTTTTTCCGCAAACTGCACTTTCTGCTTTTCTGAAGCCTTCAAGCCTCCCGCCAAAAATCATTACCCTCCAGACTGACCTGTTACACTAATTAAACCGTCTGACCAGGCACAATCCTACAATGATCATTGGCGACGTTACTCGTAATCCTGGGGCAAGGCCATATCCCGAGGTCCTGTAGGAGCCAGTTAACCCTTTCAAGGGCGCCGGTTGCACTGTGAAACCGCACTTTTTCATAATTTTTTTCTCCGGCAAAAAATAGCTCAATTTTCTCAATTAAGGTCTCAAAATACAATTACTTTCAATAACTATCAATAGATGGCAGCATCATAGCTCCTTTATTCTTAACCCTTTCAGGGGCGGGTCATTAAATTTTACTTTCAGATGAGAAAAAACCAGCAGGATGAATTGCAGTAGTCATACAGACTACAGAAATAAGTTTAAAAAAAATTTGCTGTCCCCCGTTTCAGAATGGGGGCCGGTTGCACAGCGCAACCGGCGCCCCGCCAGGACATTGAAAATGCAATATGAATGAGCTTCGTTGAAGAGCTTGCTGTTATAAATAATTTAAGATTGCATGTCTTTTCTATCACCATTACCATATTAAAACATGCCTGTGAACAGGGGAACCTCAATGGGAGGTCACAGGAGGTCATTGTGACTAAGGCTCGACCGATGGCATTTTTTGGCCGATGGGCCGATGCCGATTGTTGGCCGATTGTTCAAAGTTGGCCGATGGCCGATGGCCGATTTTTTTCCTTTTCCATCGGCCGATGGCCGATGCCGATGGCCGATGGTTAAAAAAAACCAAATGATTAGAAAAATAAATATTTATAAGAGATATGATGGGTCATATATTCATTTCATTCTAATTATTTTTCAGTCATTCAGATTTTGGGCCTAAATTTCTATTTTACTACCACTCGACAAAAATTATATGAGAGAGAGAGAGACGCAGTAAGTTGAGAACTCATTCGTACCATTTGTACTAGGTGTAGTCATGAAGATACTTTCTTAGCTGCAACCCGATGTTCCAAATGTACTTTTTACTTTTACTTTTTTTGACTAAACAATTTTAATTTTAATGCAGAATAATATCTTAAATTGGTGACAACTGAGTGATATAATCGCAAAGTGTTTTATAACTAATAAAGAAAGATACAACAAAGATGGAGAAAAAATAAGATGCTGAATTTGGTATCGGCAGGGCGGTATTTGACAAAATTCCTATTAAAATTGTCGATATTTGTAACATGAATCTCTAAAGCAGTTCCGCATTAGTTCGCAATATACTCTTTATTCATAAATTAAGTTCCACTAGTTCCACGTAGAGTCCCTATATAGAAGAGACTCTAGTTCCACGTACATATACGAAAACGTTTGAGCGTTCGAGATAAAAATTTGAAACGGACACTGTGTTTAATTATAGGCAACTGCTTTATTGTTTGACATAAACATAAAAAAAAAGATTTCAGCAATAATATGTGGATTTAGAATTAGATATACACCAAACTTGATAAAAAAATTTCCTATTATGTTGTTTAATCATGAAAAAAAAATACTGAACCAGTCAACAAATTACACTGTGTGAGAGGAAAGGTTCTTTAAGATATTGTAAACCATATAGTTAAGCAAAACAAGAAGTTCCGTCAAGAACTAAACGAGCCTACTTTTCCGTACATCGACACGGGTATTCTAGCATCTGATCAATATTCTTTTAATTATCTGAGACGACAAATTATGTCAAACGTACCTTTTTAGCACATAAGGCTGATTTCTAAAAACCAAATATGCAGATTTCATCTGATGAACTATACTAGACAGCAACTTAAGTTAACACAGAAGTCACTACGGGCGGAGCCAATAAGAGCTCACAAGCAGTTATCGATCTCCTCTAATTCGCTAAGTAGGCTGTGACGTTTTATCTAGCTCGTTTTTCATAGGCTAACGTCACGCTGACGTCACGATGTTTTTGTCAAGAAACCTTGCAGTGTAGTATAAGCACTTCAAAAGTAAACAAAGAGAAAAAATAAATAAAGTTGTTGCATCTTTTAAACAATGCAGCTTTTACAGTCTCTTCCGCAGAAAAAGTAATTATAGTGAACTCTCATTATACACCGCCTCATTTATGCGCCTTTTTCACTTATGCGACGATTTTGAACAGTCCCAGCACATTCTATAGCAAAATGACGATAATATCATTTGTTTATGCGTCGCTTTAAACATAAATATTTCACTTATGCGCCGAGTTTTCCGTAAAATGTAAAAAAAATTATCTATTTTCTTTAAAAAATAAGCATTTTTCTTCACTTTCCTCTTTAATCTTTTGCCTTTATTGCTCACGGAAGGCATTTTTCCGCATGTACTAGAGTTTGGAGAGGGACAATTACCTATTATGGAACGTATTAAAATGAACAGCTTGCAATTAGGTATGCTAGAATGTGTGTTTTCTCTTTATCATTGTAGTTACGTTACAGTAATTACCAAACCGTAGTAATATGTCCCTTGTCTATAAAAACATCCTTATTCATTCTCTCATTAGAACCTATATTGCGTTTTAGTCATTTAAATAGGCTTGTTCACTTATACGTCTCTCTCACTTATGCGCCTTTTTCTGCTGGTCCCTTGAGCCGGCGCATAAGTGAGAGTTCACTGTAATTAATACTATTAAAATCTCTCCGCGTCTGTCTGTCTGTCCCTCTGAAGCTTGAACTCCTCAAAAACCGCTGAGAGTAGAGAATCAAACATAGTAGCAGTCGATTCGAAATTTTCTAAGGAAGACAATAAGATCAACCGCGTAATTCTACGACGTTAATTAGCTCAGATATTAATTAAAACGTTAATTAAATGTTTTGCACTTTTTAAAATTCCAAGACATTTATTTCTTTCCGTTGCCATTTTGAATTAAAACGTTAATTAAATTATTGAACTATTTAAAATTCCAAGACATTTATTTCTTACCGTTGCCATTTTGAATTAAAACGTTAATTAAATTATTGAACTATTTAAAATTCCAAGACATTTATTTCTTACCGTTGCCATTTTGAATTAAAACGTTAATTAAATTATTGAACTATTTAAAATTCCAAGACATTTATTTCTTTCCGTTGCCATTTTGAATAAAAACGTTAATTAAATTATTGAACTATTTAAAATTCCAAGACATTTATTTCTTACCGTTGCCATTTTGAATTAAAACGTTAATTAAATTATTGAACTATTTAAAATTCCAAGACATTTATTTCTTACCGTTGCCATTTTGAATAAAAACGTTAATTAAATTATTGAACTATTTAAAATTCCAAGACATTTATTTCTTACCGTTGCCATTTTGAATTAAAACGTTAATTAAATTATTGAACTATTTAAAATTCCAAGACATGTATTTCTACCGTTGCCATTTTGAATTAAAACGTTAGTTAAATTATTGAACTTTTTAAATTAAGAGTGTATTTTTTCCGTTGTCATTTTGAATACGTGTTACAACAAAGTTCTAACAATTGTTTTTATTCTAATTATATGACTTATATTTTTTCTCTGGTACCATTTTGAAAATGTGTTTTTAAATAAAATTGCAATTGCTGTTTTTAGAAGGGACTTTTTTGGCTGCGATCCAAATATTAAAAGAACTTTTTCGTTTAGAATTTTGCAATTAATTTTACAGGAAGAAAGCGGTTTGGAAATAATTGTTTTTGGTAAGGAATTTTATTTGTTATTTAGGGAGAGTGCTAAGTATGCGCTACTTGAAATTGTCTTTATTTTTGAGGAAGCATGTGCAAACAATTCGATTGATTCTTTGATGCAGGAAAGCTTTTTAGCGAGCCGCTTTAGCCGGGAGTAGTTTGTTGAAACTTTCCTTGGTACTTTAAAGGCGAGCCGCATTGGCGGCGAATAGTTTATTGAAACTTTCCTCGCTACTTTAAAGGCGAGCCGCCTTGACGGCGAGTAAACTGTTTAAACTTTTCTCATTACTTTAAAGGCGAGCCGCCTTGGTGATCAAAACCATTTTCTTACGAAGTTAGTTTGAAGGAAATATCCGCCTAAAAGTTCAGGATCTACATTAAACTTAAATTTCCCCACAGGTGCAATGTTAAGTCTTTTTCTGAACGGTTCAATATTGAAAGGAAAATGGTTCAAATCAAAAAGCGAAATATGAGAATGAGGTGTCCTCGCCGAGAACTTTCGAACAAAAAAAAGTTTATTAGATTCCGACTGTTCACTTAAAAGTTATTAGGTGGGGAAAAGTTGTTTGAGCGGTTCAATGTTGAACAAAAAATTGTTCAAATTGAAAATTTAAATACGGCAATGAAGTATCCTTGCCGAGATCTTTCGAGCAACAAAAAGTGTGTTTAAATAGGACTGTTGACTCAAAAGTTATTAGAGGTTCCATGTTTAAATCGGAAATTTAAATACGGGAATGAAGTATCCTTGATAACAAATAATCCTTTTAAAACAAGCCTTATTTGCATGTTCTGATTGACGCCAGCTGCGCCACACTTATGCGCGGAGCCCGAAATTTCAATCGATGTCTTCTTTCAGTTGTATAAACACGCCTACCAAATTTCGTTTATCTAGCGCAAGTCTTTCTTGGTGTTGGGATTTTTTTTTCCGCCAGTGTAGTTTAAATAAAATATACTTGAGTGATGAGTATATGATGGTAAGTTATAGAGGCCGTCGACATATTTACAATTGTAATTTTTCAATGAAAATATCTTATAGTTAATCATAGAACAGTGGATAAAAATGCGTAGGCAGGTAAACTATGCTTCTTTTAGAAAGATACGGTAAAAGATATTAGGGGGAGGGGGGTAAATAATTGCAATGAAAAGGCACGCTAGCATTTAAAAGTGCAAAGGTAAAATGATATGAGTTCAAGCGAGATATAGTAAATAATACACAAATTATCAGTATCGTAGTGCAAGATGACAATGGTACATATTCAATTTTATAATTCTGCATTAAACTAATAAGTAAAATCAGAAATAGCATATTCCTCCCTAATAGCGAACACCTCCCAATAACGGACAAAACTTCCGGTTCCGTTATTCGGAGGTTTTACTGTAATTCTCAATACTCGCATCAAAGCGATCACTCGGAAAGTGTCTGCTGTATTGTGAAAATTTCGGTATCTGCCCGATTCGGAAACTTCCAAAACCCAGAACTGTATTGGTCTCGTTTGCTGCCCGATTTCAAGCCACATGCAGAACATACTTTTAATTGCGACGTAAATAAAATATTTTTGAAAAAAAAAATAGAGCCGACTTCAGTTAAAATTTGCTCTAAAAAGTAAAAAATAATTTTTTTCTTTGAACACCATCGAAACTACTTTTAAACATAAGTTTTGAAGTCGGCGCAAAAACGATAGGTAAAATGATATTTAACCATATTTTGCCAACATTTTTTCAAAGTAACCATTGAAAATCAAAAGCAGAATATTTGTACCATTACACGAATGTGTGGTAATCAATGAAATGAATCCATTAAAATTTATATTTATAGTTGAATTGTAGTTGCGTATGATTCTATACATTGTTTTTGCGCCGACTTCAAAACTTATGTTTAAAAGTAGTTTCGATGGTGTTCAAAGAAAAAAATTATTTTTTACTTTTTAGAGCAATTTCCAACTGAAGTCGGTTCTATTTTTTTTTCCAAAAATATTTTATTTCATTCTTTTTAGTGTAAATGCACTTAAAATAATCAAAATATAGTTAAAAAACCATGCAGCTGTTCAAAAAACTTGCAGACCTGGACTCGATCTCATTCCATCAGGAACTTCAACCCGACGCTTTTAACCACTTGACCATCGGGTCGCTCATTGAAGTAAGGATTTACGATAGCACATATTGTTTTTAAATAACATGAAATTTTAGTTTTTCGATCATAACTTTTTTTCTAGTGAACAAATATCGTCATATGAATACATGGTACCTAAGTTAACCATCTCCTATCGATTTAAAAAAAAATCGTCCAAATCGGTTCAGTAGATCAGATGTTATGTGCGAACAAACAGACAAAAAACATACGCTTTGAATTGAGAACCTCCTCCTTTTTTGAAGTCGGTTAAAAATTGAAAGTAAAAGTAAGTAATTTGAATTGTGGGAGAAGGAGTTAGAGTAAGACTTGGAAAATTGGTGCAAGTTTTTGCTTTTCATGGAAAATAATTTTCAACTAAAGTGGACTCTTTAGCTTTTTTCAAACACCACAAATCAAAATCTTATTTTTTAAAAATGTGTGTCACTTTAATGATCGTTCATACCCCCCCCCCTCGCAGTGCAAAAAAACATTACACAGCAGATTTTTCCCAATAACTCAACACTCATGGTGTTTGATACATTTTATTTGTTTGTAATGATGTTTTTTGGTCACAACCAATATGAAAATCACAAAAAATAGTTACTTTAATTTTTAACATATATTTATCATCTTCAGAATTTTTGACTTTTAATTTTACCTTGAATTTGACGTAAATGCAAGGTATAAAATACAGAATTTTATAAAGGTACAAAAATTAACATAATATAATTGATTGTGTATATAATTTTTGAAAAAATAATACAGGTGCCGCAAATCAAAAACCATTTATTGCCACAATCGATTCAAAGCCCCCAAAAATGGCGCAAACGTCCATAAGAAAATTCTACAGCATCGAAGGACCCCATTGCCAATTTTAACAAAGATCCGACCAAAACTGTCATTTTGTACCATAAAAAAATATGGGGCACATTCCCATGGGAGGATGTACCTGCATAAGGACATTACAATCATTAAAATCATTAAAAAAAAAAAAAAAAAACATGCAGCTATTCGAAAAAATCCTTGCAGACCTGGACTCGATCTCATTCCATCAGGAACTTCAACCTGACGCGCATAACCACTTGACCATCGGGTCGCTCATTGAAGTAAGGATTTACGATAGCAGATATTGTTTTAAATGACATGAAATGTTAGTTTTTCGATCATAACTTTTTTTCTAGTGAACAAATATCGTCATATGAGTACATGGTACCTAAGTTACACCATCTCCTATCGATTGAAAAAACAATTGTCCAACTCGGTTCAGTAGATCAGATGTTATGTGCGAACAAACAAAAAAAAAAGTATACGCTTTGAATTGAGAACCTCCTCCTTTTTCGAAGTCGGTTAAAAATAGAGAAAATAGAATTCCCTCTTAAGAAAACTTAAAAAAAAAAAAACATCGGCCTGCCATCGGCATTTAGATATTTTTGAGGCCGATGGGCCGATGCTTTTTCCATGTTAGCATCGGCGGCCGATGCCGATGGCCGATGGAAAAAAATTCAACCATCGGCGCCGATGCATCGGCCTGGCCGATGCATCGGTCGAGCCTTAATTGTGACCTCCCAAAAAATCTTTATTCCTCAAATTTTGTCTATCAATTTGGCAAACTTAGACATCTAAATGCAAAATATTGCAATTTTTCAATGTCCAAGTGCTTATTTTCATCACATGAACGTTACTCCCCCCCCCCCCCATTTCATCCTTCAGTAAAATTTAGAATTACATTCTTCAAATGGAAAATTCGAAGTTCGCGACATTCCAGTCTGAATAATTCAACTTGTATTAGTATACAATTTAGAAAAATAATAAAATGAAATGAAATAAAGAAATTTTATACCTAAGCATGAATTTTTAACATTAGATTAAAAAATTCTAAACATTACAAATTTATAAAATTAAGTTTTTATCAAACGAATCATATTTTCATACCTTTATACTATTACATTTATTTCTGGTGGAACTTTTGAAAGCCCAGATTTTTACGAATTGTTGGACTTTGTTGGACAAAATTATAGGAATTATATATTTACAGAAGTATTTTACAGTGAAACCAAGAGCAAGAGCAAAAAGCAACCTTTCCAGAAACAGAAAAATTCGAGACTGGTGCTCTCCTGATTTTGTGTAAATTCCCCTCTTTCAAATACTGAAGAACCTCACCTTTGACCCCTGTATGTAAATACTTGAACTGCAGGCTAGACTATTTATATTATGAATCAAGACCTCTTCCTAAGACCCTCTTCCAAAAGACAACCCCGCGCATCAGACAGAAAACAGATGTGAAAGAGAGTCAGCTGCTAGGCTGCAAATCAATTCTCATTGACGCACAGAGGGGCAGCGGTTGCACTGTGAAACCGACAGATAAATAGTGAAAATTACGTGTGTTAGGATATTCTTTTTTTGAAACTGGGTATATTACAATGATCCTTGATGATGGCTTATAAGATTCATCACCTTAGGTCTGAATATTTTTTTGTTTTTTATTGAAAAAAAAATTTAATAAAATAGTGGCAAAAACAGCTTTTCATTTCTACACTGGCATGCACGTATTAACCCCGCACGGGGGATGTATTTTCCTGATGTAATTTTGAAAATAAGACTGCAAAATTACTTCCGTAATTTATCCTATAACTAACAATATTTTTATTTTTTCCCCGACGGAAAAAAAGAACCCGATGGGGGTTCAACAGCTTCCGACGGGGGGGGGGGGTATTGCCCTCTTGCTGGGGCAGCCCCCGAAAAACACATGTATATTTCTACTGGTTAAGAAAATCACGTAAATAATAAGAGAAAAGAACTAAAAATCATATCTCGTATTTCAATTTTAGGAAAGTACTTGAATTTATCTGTCAGGTTTTTTTTTTTTTTTTTTGAGCCTGATATCGTTGGTTCCTAGCAGCCCCCCTCATCTGTCGCTGAAGCACCCTATGTATCACAGCACCACTTTCGGAATCTCTACCTAACGTGACAATTTCCTCCAGTTAAAGAAGGAATGTATAATTTCTAACCAAAGTAATGGCTGCTTTCTTGTATACGGCAAAAGACAGTACACTCTCCCCTCCCCATATTTCATTAAGCTCACGCCATATCATTCAAGCACATATTTATGCAATAAACACATTGGCATGAGTTGCAGAAACTCATGCCAATTTTATAAGTGTGGGGTTTTTTTTTCGGGGGGAGGGGGACACAAAAGTTCAAATTCAGCACGGGCAGTTTTTGTCACCCCTCCATAGCTGGCACCCGGGGCGGGCCGCCCCCCTCGCCCCCACCTTCCTACGCCACTGGGTTAGAAGGTCCGCGAGACATAGGGTCCGCCAGACAGAAGGTCCAAGGGCCATAAGGTCCAAGGAGCATAAGGTCCAACAGCCAAAAGATCCACGAACAGAAGGTCCGTAAACGGGGTCCGTTGTAACGGGTGGAGGGGGCTTGCACCACGAATCTTACACTTTTATTGGAATGGTTCAAGTTAAAAACGATAAAATTGTTCAAAACTATAAAATAGCAAATATTCAAACATAGGAATTAAGGGGCTTTGGCCTACTAAAGCTAATTTGTAATGGGGGGGGGGGGGATTAAAGCGTGAGTCTTTAAATTTTACATTTTGGTCTGAAAATGTTCTACTCAAAGTATCTACAATGATTTAACCCTCTCGGCACCCAGGACCTCATATGAGGCTCCTACTTTTGAACTCTATTTTGGAAGAGGTAAACACTTAAAATGATTTTTTTTTTCCGTCAGTGACTCCACCTATTCATGTAGATCACATATGAGGCTCCTAAGTGAAAAAAAAAAAAATCATTTTAAGTGTTTACTTCTTCCAAAATTGAGTTCAAAAGTAGGAGCCTCATATGAGGTCCAGGGTGCCGAGAGGGTTAAAACTACAAAGCAGCTAATACACAAACACAGAAATTATGGTACTTTAAGCCCCCCCCCCCAGGTTAGGATTCGGGGGCTTGGAGCCAACTAGATCTGATCTGTAATCGAGTGGGGGGGGGGGGGGGCTTGAAGCATAAATCTTTAATTTTTACAATTTGATCGGAAAAGGTTCCGGTCAAAAGATATTAAGATTTAAAGCTACAAAATAGAAAATACACAAATATAGGAATTAAGAGGCTTTAAGCCCCCTAGACCTGGTTTGTAATGGGTGGGGGGAGGAGCATAAAGCGTGAATCTTTAAATTTTACAATTTAATCGGAAAGGGTTCCAGTCAAAGTAGACAAATTATTCAAAACTACCAAATTGCAAATACTCAAACAGAGGAATTAGGGGGCTTTAAGCCCACTAAAGCAGATTCGTAATGTGGGGGGGGGAGGGGGCTTAAAGTGTGAAT
>JAXGGA010013744.1:0-34213 GCA_038373865.1 Uloborus plumipes
TGTAAATTTTCCCTTGCTTCCTTTCTGGGGATTGTACTGCCCGGGACGTGCAGTCCTTGGGAAGGGGGCAATGTTACAAATCTTGTAAATAATTGTTGTTTTTCCTGCCTTGCTTTATTTTCATTAGTTTTGGTTTTATCTGGCGACATGTTGCAAATGTATCTGAAGATATCACTTTTATCATCTGTATACCGACCCTGAAACACTTTGCAGTTTTTACACTTGCCCTAACTTTAATAAGCGTGAAGACATTTTCGCGTGGTTTTTTCTTATCGCTAGAATTTGTGAATGGAATGTTCAAGTTATGAATGAAACAAAATATTCCAGGTTTTTCTCGAATAGTGTGGACATTTCTTTCCGTGTATAAATAGCTGGCCTTGAACACAAGTTAGTCAGTTGTTTTCAGATTTGATCTGGTGACTCGTTTTCGTTCGCTTGGCGAATGGTTGTTTTGCTTTTGTAATTGCTTAATTACTGTTCACGTTTGATACGTGGTGCTGAGTTACTGTTGAGAGTACAGTGTACTGTTTTGCTACCTAATTGCTGGATGTTTAGCAATTGATTCCTGCTCATATTGTAAATAGTGTAAATACTTGTAAATAAATTTATAGTTACTTCCTCAAGATTGGAATGCTCATTTGAAGAAAGTTGAAGGTGCTACGGACTCGTTACAATATATATATATATATATATATATATATATATATATATATATATATATATATATATATATATATATATATCTTAATATATAAAAATTACGTGTCCCTATGTTTGTGGCCAATGGACTCCTCAGCTACACAACTGATTTTAACCAAATTTTGCACGCAGTTTCAGTTTGGTCCAACTTGAATGATAAGATAGTTTTTATCTCAATTTAGGACCGAAATATATTTTTTATCGCAAATTATTTATTTAGCTACCAGTTTTTCAGTATTCTTGGCTTCTATAAGATAAAATCTGCTGCTGGGTTGTCAGTTGCTTCGGAAGCAAAAAGCAATAGTAGTAACGATCATGGATGTTCAATCAAGGATCGGTTCGAATCGGTTTCTGGCATATTCGTCCCGATGCTCTTAATATGAATTGAGCGTGTTAGTGTTATTAAATCAATGTTCAGAAAAGTATTATTTGCTTACCTATCCTTTACTTAATTCAATTTATTAAAGCAGTTTAAATACTTAACATATGCTATTTTGTATGTTTTAAAAATATTTTTCACCCATGTTTAGGTACAAATATTTTTTTAGGAAAATTATTTTAGTGAAAAATATCATACCTTTTTCGAGCTTTGAGTTATAAAATATTCATATTGTTTTGTGATTTTTATGTCAGGTGTATTTAGACAAAGAAAGGCTAAGTGCATTATGTGATCTTTTACCTAGGTAATATTTAAATTTTTAGTGATTTAGTTCAGAATTGTATTTGCTGCGCACATCTATCTACAGCAATAAATTTGCAAATTATCGTTCAACAATACATTTGGTATTTATTATTCAAAAAACAAATTCTTAAGAGGGAAAATGTACTGTTTTATGGTGCGAAGATTAAAATTATTTCTATACACACAATTTTTACCGTCACATTGCTTTGTAACATAAATATACACATCATAGTTTGCGATTCAAAATTCGACTGTTTCGTAAATATCGTACCTTTTCGGGTTTTTAAGTTATACAATATTCATTTTTTTGTGATTTTGTATTTCAATTGTATTGTAATAAAAAAAGATTTTACTGTAATTTGTGAACTTTTACCTGTGTAAAATTTAACTTTAGAGTGATTTTGCTCAGAATTGTATTTTCTAAACGTACCTCTCTGCATTCATAAGTTTTCAAATTATTACTATTATATGTACAGAAAATAACGTTACAATGCACAAATGAGCAGGGATACTGCAGACGCCGAAACTCGTGTCTGCAGTATCCCTGCTCATTTGTGCATTGTAACGTTGTTATTTTCTGTACATCTTTAGCACAAAGGTATTTGTAAACTTTTTTACTATTATAGCTTTTTTTTTCCTTAGTAAATACAAATGTATTCTTTGACGACAATTTGCACATTTATAACCGTAGGTAGTACGGTAGTTCGCTCAGTGTATAAAATTTTTAACTAAATCACACTAATTTTCAATTCTACACAGGTAAAATTCGCAAATAAGAGTAAAACTTTTTTTTGAATATCTTTGATTTAGGTGCGAAGATTACAATTATTTCAATACACACTATTTTTATAGTCACTTACTTTGTAACATAAATATAAACCTCATAGTTTGCGATTCAAAATTCGACTGTTTCGTAAATATCGTACCTTTTCCGGCTTTTAAGTTATACAATATCCATTTTTTTGTGATTCTGTATTTCAATTGTATTGTAATAAAAAAATGTTTTACTGTAATTTGTGAACTTGTACCTGTGTAATATTAAAATTTAGAGTGATTTTGCTCAGAATTGTATTTTTTAAACGTACCTCTCTGCATTCATATTAATATAAAGTTGATCTCTATAACGGTAATAAAGTTTTTCGTTTCTATTGAAACATTATAGTTTAACCCATAGCTTAGCCACAGCAACGCGTGGCCGGGAAAGCTAGTATATATATACAGGGTGTCCACTCCTATCGTGGACCAATAGCTAATTTCTAAACCGTTAGAGATACGCATATAGTTCATTTAGGAAAAAATCTCCAAATTACGAAAGGAATTTTGGGTCTATTCAATGTTTTTCAAAAAATCAAATTTTGAAAGAGTTACGAAATTTAAATTTTTATACAGCCCCCCAGTCCTATCAATCATATTTAGTAAAACATTCTTGACACTGTAACGTTTAAAACTAAAAAAAAATCACTCTTCTACTACAAAAATTGACCGAGTTATGACGTTTTGAAAAATCAAGATTTTGCATTATTTCATGACGTCATCGAGAGATCACTAAAGGGACCGTATGCGATATTCTTCAAAATCTTGATTTTTCAAAACGTCATAACTCTGTCAATTTTTATGGTAGAACAGTGATTTTTTTTTAGTTTTAAATGTTACAGTGTCAAAAATGTTTTACTAAATATGATTGATAGGACTGGGGGCTGTATAAAAATTTCAAGTGATCCAAAATCTGAGAAAGATTTTACCTTATATTTTTGTATTTCTTTCACATTTGGCTCATCAATTGTACCCCTTGAGGTAATCAAAAGTCTCAATTTTTGGATTTTTATCTCTATTATTTTTTCATTTATGAGACTTTGAACTTTGGAAAAACCCTCGTTTTTCCATGGATAAGGGTAGATAAAAGGGACCATAACTCGGCACCAAATATAGATAGAACAATTTGGTAAATAGCATTTTAAAGTACGTTAGTTGCCGCTTAATCTGATATGCAACATGACTAATTTGATAAAAATTTTCTTTTTCAAAAAATGAAATTTAAATTTCAAATTTAAATTTCTCGAAAAACATATACGTAATTAATTTTTTTGAAAAAATTCTCAAACATTTTTATGTATTTCATCTATGTTTGTACAAATTTTTAGATTGGGATCTCAATGGGATCATATTTTTTTGAATTTTTGAATAAAACTGTATAGGAAAAAAATGATATTTTTTAGATTCTATTTATTTAAATACTAAGTTCTCTTGCTTGTGATGGTCTAAAAAGTAGTGAACAAACATGAATATGTTTAAAGTGAGCTGGCATGAGCTTATAGATTTGTCAGGTTCACCCCCCTACCCCTTTCTTTCCCGCACAATCACTCTTTTTTAATTCAAAACTGTTCAAAATGTTTAAAAAAAACTCTTTGATACAAAATGAATACTAAACTTTTTTAAAGTTGGTAAATGAGTTTCCTTATAACTAGACGAAGTATCCCCCTCCCCACCCAAATATACCATTCACAATATACTAATATGACATCTAATCTGGGGATTGAGTTGAGGATTATTTTCAAACCTAGGTATATATATTGTTTTTCAGAAGAAGTGTTTCTTTTCGATCCGAACTTCAAAGTGTACTTCCATTCAATATCTGAAATTTAACTTTATGATTCATTTCATCTTCTACCCCAGCAACAATCTTCAATTTTGAAGGGAGGAAATAAATGGGTCGCCCCAATATGATAGCAAACAGCAAAATAGCACCGTTTCGCCTTGTTCTCATCGTTTTTTCTATTCTTTTCACACAAAACTGAAAATAAATCAAAATATCAGATCATATGTCTGTGTCCCCATAACTATCTTTCCACATTATCTAGTGTGCAGCTGTTATTTAATTTTTTTAATCGATTGTGTTCTTTTTCATTTTGTTGTAAAGGAAAGTAATGCAGCAAGATATATCTATATATACTAAACAAACACTGATTTTTTGAGCACAACCTCACATGTTGTTTAACTTCTTTATTGATTGCTCCCCCCCCCCTTACCCTACCTTTCCACTCCAAACTTTTTTTTTTTTTATCATCCCGCCTAGCCCCATTTCAAAGCCTTAGTCCTTACTGATGTCTGGTAGTGTTTCAGTTTGTTCTGTTTGTTACTCTTTCCTATTAGCTCATGAGCTTTGTCCAATAAGAGAAAGGAAAGGCAGTGATGGGGACTGACAAATAACGTGACACTTTGATTTCTTTTCAGTTTTGTGTAAAAATAATGGGAAAACATTATGAGAACAAGGGGAAACAGTGCTATTTTGCTGTTTGCTATGATCTTGGGGCGACCCATTTATTCCCTCCCTTCAAAATTGAAGATTGGTGCTGAGGGAGGGGATGAGATTAACCATAAGTTTAAATTCAGATTTTGAATAGAAGTACACTTTGTGAAGTTCGGATTGAAAACGAAACACTTCGTCTGAAGAGCAATATATACCTGGGGGGGGGGGGGAAATAATCCTCAAATCAATCCCCAGGTGAGACGTCATATTAGTATAGCGTTAATGGTATATTTGGGTGGGGGAAGGGTTGTACTTTGAATTGTTATAAGGAAGCCCATTTATCAACTTTAAACAAGTTTACTGTTCATTTTGTATCAAAGAAGCGTTTTTTTTAGCATTTTAAACAGTTTGGGGGGAAAATGGTTGGGTCAGGCAGGAAGGGAGGGGGAGCTGACCAATCTACAAGTTAATGCTAGCTCACTTACCTAGAGTAAAAATAATAGTCAATTCAATCCCCAGGTTAGACGTCATAATAGTACAGCGTTAATGGTATATTTGGGTGAAGGAGGGGGATACTTCGTCTAGTTATAAGGAAACTCATTTACCAACTTTAAAAAAGTTTAGAATTCATTTTGTATCAAAGAGTTCTTTTTAAAACATTTTGAACAGTTCTGAAATAAAAAAGAGTGGTTGTGCGGGGGAGGAAGGGGGAGGGGGGTGAACCTGACAAATCTATAAGCTCATGCTAGCTCACTTTAAACATATTCATGTTTGTTCACTACTTTTTAGACCATCACAAGCAAGAGAACTTAGTATTTAAATAAATAGAATCTAAAAAATATCATTTTTTTCCTATACAGTTTTATTCAAAAATTCAAAAAAATATGATCCCATTGAGATCCCAATCTAAAAATTTGTACAAACATAGATGAAATACACAAAAATTTTTGAGAATTTTTTCAAAAAAATTAATTATATGTTTTTCGAGAAATTTAAATTTGAAATTTAAATTTCATTTTTTGAAAAAGAAAATTTTTATCAAATTAGTCATGTTGCATATCAGATTAAGCGGCAACTAACGTACTTTAAAATGCCATTTACCAAATTGTTCTATCTATATTTGGTGCCGAGTTATGGTCCCTTTTATGTACCCTTATCCATGGAAAAACGAGGGTTTTTCCAAAGTTCAAAGTCTCATAAATGAAAAAATAATAGAGATAAAAATCCAAAAATTGAGACTTTTGATTACCTCAAGGGGTACAATTGATGAGCCAAATGTGAAAGAAATACAAAAATGTAAGGTAAAAAACGTTGGATCACTTGACATGGAATGACCCTATATATATATATATATATATATATGTATATGTGTGTGTGTGTGTGTGTGTGTGTGTGTGTGTGTGTGTGTGTGTGTGTGTGTGTGTGTGTGTGTGTGTGTGTGTGTGTGTGTGTGTGTGTAAATAAAATTATAAAATTCATATCGAAAAATTAAAAAAAAAGAATAGAGTAGGGTTTTAAGATGGGGAAAACTGTATGTATCAATCTGTCGGCCTGTCTGCCTCGTCCCTCTTCCCTCCTCAATAGGTTTTGAAAGAGCAGTCTTATTGGATCTCACTTTTTCTCCACAAGTTCTCGGCAAGGACAGGTCATTCCCGCATTTGAAAGTTCAATTTAAACAATTTTTGGCTCAGTCTTGGAAAGTTCAAGCAGTCTGCGCCGCTCTTATAACTTTTGAGTGAACAGTCCGGTACAAATTAACTTTTTTTTTTTGTTAAAATATCTCAGCCAAAAACAACTCATGTCCGTATTTGACTTTTTTTTGTGAACACTGATTAGTTATCTATGTTTAACTGCTGAAAAATCATGTGACCGCTTATTTACTTTGAGTAAACATTTAGACTCGAACAATTTTTTTTTGTTTGAAAGATCTCGGTGAGTACCCTTCATTCCGGTATTTAATTTTTCGATTGAAACTATTGTTATAAGTAAATATATTTTTCCAACTCTTAATTAATCTTTAATTGAAGTAAGGCTCCTTAAGACTTGATATTTTAAACCATGGTTGTTTTTCTTGCTTTCTATAACATGATGCGTTAATTTTAGGAAGCATTACATTAAATTTAAAAGCAAATATAAAATCTAATGGGTGTCAATAACTCAGAAACGAGTCAATCAGATTGTGAAAAAAACATCGTTTTATTTTAAAAATGTATTTGTACACATCATACTGTATGTATAAGCAAAATAACAAAAGATTTTTAACATATATACATTGTTAACGACATATAAAATTTCTAGTTATACAAATATATAAATTAATGTAATCCATTAAGTTAATTTTTCCATCTTCAGTAACAAACGATTCATATATTATTGATACAAATAAATGTTTCCTAGAAAACCTTCCTGACACAAATCCGCGCAAAAAATAAAAATAATAAAAAAACTCTGGCATATAAATTTGCAGCTAAATTTTAAATACCGTATTATTAATAAAATTTATTTATTTTCATAATTAATTTGAAACTTATTTTTTTATATTGCATTTGCGTTCTTCAAGCTATTCCTTGGAGAATCATGTTTCCTTAAGTGGTAATATAATTTTGGAAATTGAAATAATAAATTCCGGAAAACATATATATAAATCAGAGACACAATTTTCACAGTGTTTGTTAATTTCAAATATACATACAACTTGAGAACTGCAATGACGATATAAAATATAGGTTGCGTGGAAAGCCCCTGAATCACATATCAGTCACCAAACGCCATGAAAGTAAAAGTGATAGCTGGAGAGCTGATTATTCTATTGCTGATTATTCTTGTTTCATTTTAACTTACTTTTCTTTAAATATTTTTACTTAAAGTAACTATTAGGTTGGTGCGTATGAAATGTCGGATTCTCTTTACATGCGGACGTTTGTCTCCCTGTTTTCGTTATACTTTTGTCTTTGGCATAACCTCATTCATAGTCGTATTGTCCATTGCCAGAGACTCATTTCAGCAAAGTAGGTTTTCTCGAAGGTCTTCCCTTTTGTTATTTTTTTTTTTTTTGAATTTATTGCCGATATGAATTCTGCCGACACACAAAACGATTGCGAAACTGAACGAACTGGAATATGAAGTTTTGCAGCATCCACCATATTCACCGGATCTCTCGCCGACCGATTTTCATTTTTTCAAGCATTTAGAGCTGTTTTTAAGGGGCAAACACTATGAAAATGAAGCTAGTCTAAAAAACTCGATATCAGAGTTTATTAACTCTAAAGACCAAATTTTTTTTAAGACAGGCATCTACGCTTTAAAACCTCGTTGGGAGAAGTATATTGAAGCGAATGGAGCATACTTTGATTGAATAAACAGCTTTTGAAGAAAGATATGCAGTTTTATACAATCACTTAAGAATACGACATTTCATACGCACCAACCTAATATTATGTAGCAGTGAGTAACCTGCAGTGCTTGGATGGAAATAACCGAGTTGGCGGTGCATGTAACTATTATATATTAATGCAGTTTGAGCCTTTGAATTAAAGTTTTTTTTTCTACCTTTGGGTATCTGAGCAAAAAATAATACAGTTCATAAAGTTCAATTAAAAGCAATTTATACAGCACAACAAAAAAAGTTTCTTTATTGGTATATTTCATTTTAAAATGTTTTTTTTTTTTTGTTCATCATTTTTACAAAGGAAATACATCTGAAACCGAAAACAATTTTCCACACCGTGACAGGCGTATGAATTCTATTAAATTACACGAAGCGACACTTAGAAGCTTTACTTAGATTATAGCATTGTTCTCATGGCACTTTTCTTCAATTAGGACATAACTTAATTATACAGCAAGTAAAAGCGAAGGTGCTTTTCAAAATGCCAAAGATAGCATTCTTAATTAAGTTTGAAACATTCTACATATTATCTGTATTATATTTGCAATGATTATTCGGAATAAATGTCTCTTGACTACCTCAAGTTTTAATCAGGTATGGCATGGCGATATGTGATATTTTACGAGATTGGTGCTATCAAATTTTACTGTTAATTAAAGAAAATGCGTGAGTTTTGTTTATAAATTAAAATATTCTTATACGCTAGCATGTTGTAAAATGCTAGTACATTTTACGAGTTTTTCATTTTTCCCATATTGGTTTTAAAAATTAGATTGTCACGCGGTCTCATATAAGCATGTTTAGTGCAGAAATATCAGCCATGTAGTTACAGAAATATCAGCATTCTAACTCGCGTATGCTATTAATGGCATCAGTAAGTAGACATACTTTTTCTCTTCAACAACTGTTTATTGATTTTTTTAAAATGTTTTTATTGACCTCAAAAATGTAGCAACCTTTGAGTTATTTTGGTTTTTAATTTTGACGTTATTAAGTGAAAAACAGTTTAAGGTTATTGAATGAACAAAGTAGGTGGCCTTAAGTTGGTTTTGTTGATGTTTTATAATTTTCCAGTTAGGTATATTCGGTTAATTTTTTTCGTGTAGGATTTTAAGCTTAACTGTACTACAAACGTTTGCAATTTTAGTTGAGGTTTTTCAAGTTAAAGATCAAATATGTTTAATAGTACAGTTTCAAACTTTTAATTTGGTTGCCACGTATGGAGCATAGTGTTTCAAAATAGGCCTATACATTGAAATCACTTCAAAAACAAGAACAAAAAATACCAGTATTTTTTTTACCTTTAGAAGACTTGTATAGTGTGAAAAAAAAGTACAAAATAATTTTTCCATCCTACGCTTGAATGGCTTTACATAATCTTTTTTTTTTTTTTTTTTTTGAATGATAGTAGAAAAATGTAATGTTAAAGCATTACACATTTTTCTACAAACCTAATAATGTGGAGCAGCGAAAACTATCTTATTGTATTAGTTTTCTTTTTTTTAAGGTGACCTACTTTGGAACATGCATATGATAACATGCATTGTCAAGACATAAAAAAAAACACTTAAATTCATTAAATTAAAATGGAATTAGTTTAAATAGAAATAAATAGTTTTCTAAAAAACTTATCAGAAATTAACGTTCTCAGAATTTAAGTTGTACATGTAAATATGTAAATTAAAATTGTAAATTAAAATGTAAATTAAAATTTATTACATGTAAATTAAAATGTATTCTTACTGTGAAATTCTTACTACACCTAATCATAACTTAAATCGCTGTCTCATCAAAGTGGTATCTTCAGATCCAGTCATTTGCATTGCAGATAAATAATTTGCAATGCACTAATGTTTTGTGATTAAAATAATTTCTGTACTTTTTATTTCGGGGGGCGGGGGGTAGGGGCTATTTTAGGAACACTGTCTACCTTTGGCCCATTTATCGTATACTAATTATTGTAAATGTTTATTTATAATATAAATATCTAATACATTATTATTGCCTTGTTAATTTTAGTGTATGAAACTGCAGAGTATTTTGAAAAGGGAAAAGCGATTGTTGACTCACCAATATTGTTTAGTTTTAAAATATCAGAAACAAAAACCTTCTAAATGATTTAAATATTTGTTTTTTTTTTTTTTTCAGTTGAAAAAAAAAACTAATTCTTTGCTACTTTGCAAGGAAAAAAAAACAGTACACGAACAAAGATTTGAAAAGGGCACTTTCAAAAGACAATTGTTCAAAATAATATGTGATGTTGGTTCACTCTCACACTGGAGAAAAAAACACAGCAATGTTTTTTGAACGTATAAATGACAATGATCAGGTTTTCTGAATATTTAATACTGCTCTTTTAGTGTTTTATATTATGAGAAAAGCTTCATATGTGCACAGGAAAAGAAAAGTTCCAATAATAATTATAAATGTAATTTATTTCCTGTGACTCTCCTTTCTTTCCTGTTGAGTCCTTTCAATGCTACTCCAAATCATATCATAATTAATTATTTCAAACTAAAAATAAGCTATGATCAATTAAATAAGTTATTATGTTTAATGAATTATTCTTAAAATATTTAACCTATGAATAGATATTATAATACGTTTTTCTCTTTATTTTCAGAAGAAAAAAAACAGCTTGACTAGTTAATAGCTTGTGCAAAATATATTATGACACATCTTTGATGAATATAAAAGTCCATGATAAGTCCCACGATTGCAGTTGAACATTCATACTATATCACATATATCGTTTTTTAAAACTTCAGTTCTAAACATTCACAATAAAAATGGCATAAATATGTTAAGCTTCAATTCTTGTTCTGGATGGAAACATGACTTGCTTCCCCAAGGCGACATGGTACGGCAATTTTGAGTTTATTAAGGAACCTGAAATGTAAGAACAAAACCATGAAATATTTCTTTATAGTTATCGTTTGAAAAATACGTATCTAAATGAAGATCGCCTACTTATAATGTATCAATGAAAAATGAATAAATAAATTATCATCACGCTCATAAAATCGTAAAAATCGACCAAAACGTTTTGTTTTATTCATTTGTTTATTTTTCTGGCTTCAAAATGTTTCTCAACTTTTCAAACGATACTAAACTTTTTACTAAAGCTTGTAGTATTTTCCTGTTGTTAAGACTTTTCTTAATGTTATGAAGAAAATATGTGTCATAGGTTTGAAGAAAATTTCGGAACAATTGTGTTTTAGCCACATGAGAAAACCATTATTCAAACAGTATAATTGTTATGTATAAGAAAAAAATCATATTTCTGCAATGAACAATTAAATCAATCTCATAAATTCTATCAACTACAGGCAACAAATTTTGCTCAGTTTAAAAAAAAAAGTTTAATTTCACTATTTGATTCTTTATTATAATAACTTTGTCTGGATTAATGGGAAAACATCGTCTTTTGACGTCTCGGGAAAAATAGTTTTTACTACTATACAGGGTGAGTTCGATCGAATCTGCCATACGAAAAGGGGTGATAGAAGAGCCCAAGTGGAGTATAGAACCACCCATTAGCGGTGTCAATTCGTAACCGTAACCGAGTTATGGTATATTTAAGGAAAATTCACAAAAAAACAAAATTCTGAGAAAAAGACCAATTTCTGAAGTTCCTGTTGGGTCTACGCACAAAATAAGCACATATTTCGAAAGAGCAGAAAAAATCCTTTAAAATGACACTTTTTTCATCAAGATAGTCGCACTTCAGAGTGAGTTACAAGCTTTCAAACACTGGAAACACTCAAAAATGAAATTTCATCAAACTTTTCAGTCAAAAATTTCAGAAACAACCGTATGAGCTACAACCGATCAAATCTACTAAAAACTGGCCCATTTCACTAGCTTTCAGATGATACAACACAAAATCACATTGGGCTTTAAGTTCAGCGGATATTCTGGCGTTTGTTTGTAACAGTATGAAAATCGCCCTTCGTCAAAATAGGGAAACCAGCGAAGATTCATAATTTTATGTTCTAAATTTTATATTTCATGTAAATGTACTGTTTCCTTTATTCAAGAAAAAGAAAGTTTTAAAGCTAAATATTAAATTGTAACACTTTATTGAGTTAACAATCACAGCAGAAGACCACAACACGAAGAAACAATGGAAGCATTACTTTAACGCGCTTTTCACAAAGAAAAATTCAAAGTAAATGAGTTACACTAACATCTATGAGTCTATTTACATGTAAGCAATCTTCAAAATTTCCCAGAGCTACTGAAATTATCATCCCCCACACCAGATAGAAGCACTTGGCCTTTTACGAGCGGAAACTACCGTCGCTCTCAATGAAATTTCATTTTCACTTTTGCTACCGCTCCATCAAGCCAAATGCGCAAATCCTACCAACTGGTTGCATCTGAGCAGTAAATTGCTTGTTTCAAGAGTCCCCAAACAAAGAAGTTCACTGGCGTCAGGTTTGGTGATTTAGGTGACCAAGGAATGGGACCCAAATGACCAATCCCTTGCTGATTGTTCTGTCAGAAAGTCTCGAACTGCATTTGAAGAATGTGCAGAAATACCACTGTGTTGGAAAATTATTTCCGCTCTCTCCCAAACAGAAGTAACATAAAGTAAATCAGGCAAGCACTGATTCCAGAATCTCTAAATATTCTATTCCTGTCAGGTTACATTGAAACTCTATCAACCGATCGCCGATTACGCCAAGTCAAACCTTTAAGCTGAATCGCTTTTGGAATGATAAGTTTAAATAAGGTTGAAAATGAATTTTGTTCAAAATACTGATGCCACAGAAATGTAAATGTATCGTGCAACTTCGAGTTAACATCGACTCACCTGTCCAGTTTTTTTTTAGGAAAGGATGTAGTTGAATGTCTCAGCCTAGTAGACATCTGCAAAATTTTTACTCGTTTTGGAGATCTGGGTTGCTAAACCAATGCTCTTGTGTGAAATGGTTAGAAGAAATTTGCATATCCGATTGAGTGCGAAAGTAGCATATGTTAGTGACAAATTTGAATATATTCCATGTATTGAAGGTTTATTTGTGTGAATATTGTTTCCTTAGGGGAACTTAAATTGATACACTGTTGCGATACTAATCCGAGACTCGTGGTTTCAAATGTGATTTAGCTTAAAGGTCTGGCGTAATCGGCGATCGGTTGATAGAGTTTCAATGTAACCTGACAGGAATAGAATATTTAGAGATTCTGGAATCAGTGCTTGCCTGATTTACTTTATGTTACTTCTGTTTGGGAGAGAGCGGAAATAATTTTCCAACACAGTGGTATTTCTGCACATTCTTCAAATGCAGTTCGAGACTTTCTGACAGAACAATCAGCAAGGGATTGGTCATTTGGGTCCCATTCCTTGGTCACCTAAATCACCAAACCTGACGCCAGTGAACTTCTTTGTTTGGGGACTCTTGAAACAAGCAATTTACTGCTCGGATGCAACCAGTTGGTAGGATTTGCGCATTTGGCTTGATGGAGCGGTAGCAAAAGTGAAAATGAAATTTCATTGAGAGCGACGGTAGTTTCCGCTCGTAAAAGGCCAAGGGCTTCTATCTGGTGTGGGGGATGATAATTTCAGTAGCTCTGGGAAATTTTGAAGATTGCTTACATGTAAATAGACTCATAGATGTTAGTGTAACTCATTTACTTTGAATTTTTCTTTGTGAAAAGCGCGTTAAAGTAATGCTTCCATTGTTTCTTCGTGTTGTGATTGTTAACTCAATAAAGTGTTACAATTTAATATTTAGCTTTAAAACTTTCCTTTTCTTGAATAAAGGAAACAGTACATTTACATGAAATATAAAATTTAGAACATAAAATTATGAATCTTCGCTGATTTCCCTATTTTGACGAAGGGCGATTTTCATACTGTTACAAACAAAAGCCAGAATATCTGCTGAACTTAAAGCCCAATGTGATTTTCTGTTGTATCATCTGAAAGCTAGTGAAATGGGCCAGTTTTTAGTAGATTTGATCGGTTGTAGCTCATACGGCTGTTTCTGAAATTTTTGACTGAAAAGTTTGATGAAATTTCATTTTTGAGTGTTTCCAGTGTTGGAAAGCTTGTAACTCGCTATAAAGTGCGACTATCTTGATGAAAAAGATGTCATTTTAAAGGATTTTTTCTGCTCTTTCGAAATATGTGCTTATTTTGTGCGTAGACCCAACAGGAACTTCAGAAATTGGTCTTTTTCTCAGAATTTTGTTTTTTTGTGAATTTTCCTTAAATATACCATAACTCGGTTACGGTTACGAATTGACACCGCTAATGGGTGGTTCTATACTCCACTTGGGCTCTTCTATCACCCCTTTTCGTATGGCAGATTCGATCGAACTCACCCTGTATATTAATAAAGTTCACATATGTCATAGTTGCAATAACTGATTTGGATTGTAAAAAGCTTTAAAAAGGCAAAAAATAATACCTGCAACGAAATATCTCAAAATTTTTAAAAACTGATGCCCAGTTTTTTTCCGAAAAAGGAGTCAGTTGATTTTAGAAATCTATTGTCATTTTAAACGTTTTTATTTAATGGGTAAAATTAATTTTCTTACAATCTTCAGAACTCATATCGTTGGTTAGCCTGTTAAGCGTTAAGAGTATACTCAGAAAATGGTGTAGGCTTGAGATAAGGTGGATACAAGGGAATATTTACAGTAAAATGGGGTGAATCGGAACACTTTTCAGCTTTGATTGTAAAAAAAGCAGTTAAAGATTTTTTTTTAATTTGATTTTTTGGGTAAAAACTTCGGTCTTACTTTACTTTTGATATTCCAAGAAAAGACAAAACATTTTGAACAATTATTATTAAAATATATAGGAAATTATGGGTGTTCCGAATCACCCCGCTGATAGGGGTCAATCGGAACACATGTTAAAAATTTTCTTTTTTTTCAATTTAACCTGTAATAGGTCTTACAAACGTGAGTAATATTGATGGGGGAGGATAAGAACAGATAATTACTGTCAAATAAATGTATAATTTCAATACCAGTAAACGTATATAATTTGTCAAAATTCAAAATAATTTTGAACTCATGAAAAATGAAAAGTAATTTTAAGAAATGCTTTTGAATTGAAATACAAAGATTTAACATGAATGGAAGTCACTCATGTCGTCCACAAATATGTACTTGTCCTTAAAACTAGCAATCGTGGCTTGTCTTAAGTTTTTTCATAACATCTCCTGGGATGAACTCTGCCTTTTCTTTAGTTTCTTGAACTTTCTGGGTTTCGGGGATTGTCCTGAAATATTTTTTCGCTTATTCATCACTATCTGTGTGCTGGACTTTTACTACATAAAGTCTATGTGACTTTCCCCCTCGTATTTTAAGTAAAAAGAAGCCTCTTGGAGAAAAAATCTTTTGAAATCTGCAACTTTCTGTCATTCTAAGATCTAGTTGATCACGAGAAGGGATAAACAGTAATAAATCCTTGTCCGTGTCTTGATTGGAAGAATTGGGGTTAGAATCTTGATTTTTTAAACACTTTCCTTCAAATAAGTTTGAATTGGAACAACAGAACTAAGTGTTCCGATTCACCCCGCAAATTTTTTTCCTATGTCATTTTTCAGAATTCTTCATTTTTATGACACAATTTATTAAAAATGTAAATTCTAATGTGGTATTCTGTTGTTCAGATACATGTATAATTGAAACATACCACTCTTAGTTTTTAAATATAAGAAGATTTGTTCTTGCATATGAAGTTTTGCAGGGTATGAAAATGTGATGTTTTCTAGCATTCCACGTGTAGCCCTTCTTAGAAGCCAGTAGCGTTGCCAGATTGACAAAAATAATTTTTTCCTACTTCCTATGATCTTACCTTTCTATAAAAAAATTAATGGCGAAAAATACCCAATAGTTTATTTATGAAGAATTTCTTTGTACGGTCGGGAAGTTTTGTTCCGATTGACCCCGCTGTTCCTATACACCCCATTTTACGGTATGCATTTTCGAATGGGAGGGGAAGAAATATGAGCATGCAAGCAAAATATGAAATTTATTAAATGTTGACGGAAAAAAAAAAACGTGTTGAAATTTATTAATGATACGTATAAAATTTATAAATGTCCAAGTGAGTCAAACCTATCCATCTTGAATTTCACGGGGCAGAAGAAAAATTCGAGATGCGGAAGTTTCGAGATGCAGAGGTTGTGATAAAATTTACAAAAATAAGCAATTGGAACAAAGTCAAATACTTAATAGATTGTTTTGCAGTGATATTGTTGAATATTTGACTGTACGACATGTTGTGAGTTCACGTTTTACTAATTGTGATGACTATATCGGTAGCAAGTTAATGCATACCTTTAAGTACGAGCATAATCTTTGAATGATTGTGTAGAAGATGATTTTGTCTCTACGTTATACCGTTTATAAAGGTGGCTGGAGATGAAATTTAAAAATTAGAGTCGACGGAATTCGAGACATAAAGGTTTTCAGGAAAAATCACTCGAGATAAACATGAGAAAAAACGTTTAATGTATGCTATAAAAGCAGGGAAATTGAAAAATTTCGAAATAGAGAGGTTTTCGAGATAGGCAGGTTCGAGATAAACAGGATCGACTGTATAATCTCCTAGTAGACAGAAGGGAGCAAGCGTTATAGGGGCGGATTCAATCTGATTTCGAAAGCTTTAAAAAGTCGGGATAGAAAGAGTAACAAAGCCTAAAAGCATAAATTTTTCTTCATACGTAAACGTTGATAGATATGAAGCCGTGAGAACCTTAAAATCTATCATTGTAACTTGAACTATAATAGAATTTGTAAATGAATTTTCCCTTTTTAACTAATATAAAATTGTGAATTAAGAAAGACATTTGCTACAAATTTTTAGAGGTTGAAATTGTCACAAATCGTACATTAGTTTGCCATCTACAGTAAGAAAAATTATCAAAAAACGCAGCATCTAGATTGAGGAGCCTCATGACCCATGATTTATGCTATGGCGGTTAAAATGAAACATAAAAAGTTTGCAAATAAAATAGTAAAAGTAATTCAAGAGAAAAAAGAACTTCTTTTCAATAGAAAAGTAGGAAACGCACAGATTACAGAACATTAACGTAGAAATTAAAAGAGGAATTAAAAAATCAAATTTATTGTACAAAATATTTAGATGCACGTATGGGTTGTAAGTTTCACTGCGCCGTACATTTTTACCATGCTAAGCTCCACAATAAAGCTTATTTCAATACTATAGGCCAGATAATAAGAACATTATCAATTAAAAATAGTTACTTTCCGGCAACTATGTACAATTCAAATCAAACCCAGTAATGCAATATTATACTTTTTATTTGGATCATGAAGAATTCTACATTATTAAAAAAATAATAATAATATGATTTAATACACTGTAGTTTTGATTTTGTGGAAAATAACCTATTATTTTTTATGGTACAGCTACCTTAATGACACAATATATCTCCAGAAATGTAAAGGGACGAAACTGCGAGTCATAATAATGACAACCACATAGTGACCCTTTGACCCTTTAAGTGAATTCCTTTGCGACTCTTCACTGTCTCTTTATGGAGACGTCACTGCAAACCTTATTGCTGTCTAGGCAGTTAAGTTTCATAAATGTCACATGGCATGAATATCCCTCAAATTTTACAAAAATAAATCCATTTTTGTCAACATTCTGTTGCAAGCACTGTTCTGGTCAATTTGCGATTTAATTGCGCTTTTATTTCAGACAGATAATAGGTTCTTCTTCACAAAATCTGCACTCAGTGCAAAAGTAACTCATTACGATTTGTAAATACCTTAGTTTTTATTAAGTTTTTACTCTCAGGTAAATTATACCTGCGTCGGTGTGGACGTAAAGAAACTGGTCCCTATCGCACTCAGCGTCACTGCTCTCTCCTAAGTCACGTGCTCCGGGTAGATGAAAGGGGTTTCCGAAGTCGTCCTCCTGCTCATACCTTAAAAATAACGAACAACTATAAACATATCAGGCTATATATTTATTTTTCTTTTACATAGATTTTTTTTTTCAGATCTTAAACAGTCTAAAGAGAAAATTAAGGAATGCTCAAATAGGTGAAGCAAAAAATATTCTTCGTTATTTATGTGTTTTTATGTTATTTTTCTTTTGTCAAAATTCTGAAACAGTGTCAATATACAGAAAAACAGAGTATATTTTTTTCAAATTTATGTTCAAAATATGCATTGTTGTCAGGCAATATTAATAGAGGTTATACTGGAACGGGCGTCATAAAAAGAGAAGGAAAAAAAACAGTACTCCTGGTGAAAGAAATATATTTAAAATTGTTCCCCCTGCAAAGGGTCACATTATACCGCAAAACGTATAAAATTTCATTTATTTTTCTAAAAAATGCAATCATCATCAAATTTTCATTAAAATAAATTAAAATGTAACTGATAAAAGAGAAATTTCGTTCACCTCGGTACAACATTATTTTGGTTGAACTTATCATTACTTATGAAATGCTTTTCGTTCATTTGATAATTGATTGATTATTTGAATTAATAAATAATATTCTACTATATTTGAATCAAAAATGTTAAATTTAATAATTATTTTCAATAGATGGCAGCATGAACCACCTAAGTTTTAATAACTTACTAGCGATACATAGGGTAAAGCAATGACAGCAAGATTTTAATTAGCTTTTTTTATGTTTTTTTTTATTGCTTGGATATTGTGTTTCTAAGATATTAAACGTCAAACGAATGCTATACCGTTTCCCAACATGCTACAAACCCCTATTCAGTACTCTTACCCATCCCGACATGTTTGAGCATATGGAGCACCTTGTTTGGTACCGCACTGCCATCTGGTAGAGGATACCGCAGTTGATCTTGGCCTGGAATCACTGTTGTGCATATATTCATCATCTACGTCGGCAGACCAGCGCCTACTAGAGCTGTTATCTTTTCGATGAGAGCCTGCTGATTGATGATGACCACTTGACTGCCGATCTGCAAGTTTAATTACATAAACCCCATAAACCAATTGCGGTTCAAAGAAATATATAGTGGTTTTATTTATGAATTTTTATTTGTATTAAATTGTTAGAGAAGGAATAATTTGATTTTTATAGATACAGCGATTCATATGAAATAAAAAACAAAGCTATGTTTTTCTCCACAAAAATCTGCATTTTTATACTGATAAAAATAGGAATTCAAAAAAAAAAAAAAAAGGTAGACAGAAAAGAAAAATTAATGTTCACGTGAAACTTACTTGGAAAACTATACATATGTTCAACTTCTGATTGTGTTAATGGTTTTCCCCCTTTCATATGCTTTGTGTTACTGGACTGCAAAGGAATAAAACACATTTGTTTTTAATACCTTCTAGACAAATTACATACGTTCCCAAAAATACTGTATAATACAATTTTTATATTTCCCTATTTATATTATTTTCAAATTGCCACTGTCATTTCATCACATTCTCATAAATTTTAATTGGAAAGTCATTTCAGAAAAATCGTATTAAAACTTTTTTACGCAAAAACACCCTGTTTTTATTTTTTTTAATTTGTCATGCTGTAATAAACTTAAAGATAATTACTCTTGTATAGTAAATTCAGTTTATCTTTGAACTTACTTGCTTATGAATGATATTAAATTTTAATGTTATTATGATATAAATTGATTTAAATCCCTATATTTTAATGTGTGATTTTTTTACAATTTATGTTTCAGCCGAGTTTTGGTTGATGTTATAAAAATGTGTTTCAAAAGGTACAAGAACATCTTATTTCAGTATAAACTTTTTCCGGCATACATATATGCTTCCGTCTTATCGCTCCTTCAAATTTTTGTGAAGGACTTCGAAACTTTTGCAAAGCTAATAATTAGGTCACTATTTCACATGCCCCTTTTGAAGCTTATATTTTTCTCAGCCACACATTAAAAAAAGTTAAAAATTTATTGTGATTGGCATTAAAGATTAAACTTAACGTTAGAAGCACACATAGCCACAAGAATTACAGATAAGGGCTTGAGGCTATAAATCAATTTTTCAAAGTCAAAGTTGTGAACTTACGAAGTATTACGAAGTACATCGTAAGTCCACTTGCAGTCCATTCTACAACGAAGTACATTTCTACTACAAGTTCATTCTACTGGCTCCTAGCTCCTAGTAACTCAAAAGTATGTGTATGTAATTGATGCTTCTCAGACTGGTGCTGCTCTTTAACCCAACCGATTTATAATCAGATAAGTATTTATAGATTTTTAACTATACAAAATTATTGACCAATAAAAAAGTGAAATATTAATCAAACATCTCTATCCGTTTCTACATTTCAAAAGATTTTAAGACTACACTATATCGGTCAATATCTCTTGCAGTTGAAAGGAAGTAGAAGTTCGGATTTCTGGCTGCATTCAAATTTATATGATTTGTAAGGATCTAAAGAGAGAGAGCCAGTCCAAAATTTCACTAAGTAGCGCTGATATGCACATACATATTTTCTGTTAAGATTGATTCATTTCTGAAATGAGAAACAATTGTTTCGTCGTTTTCCTTAAAAGGAGTTGAGATGTCTCTAAATTAAAGTTAACGACGAAAGTGTCACCGTTTAAAGCAAAGGTTATTTTTCGTTACAAAATATTATTACTCTGGTTTATCAGTTTTGCTGATTTTTATCCTGCCTAAATGGGTTATAAACTAAATTATCGTTTATGCTCCGATGCGTTAAAAATTGAATTTACCTGTTTTACTGCAAATGGTACGTCATAAGGCCTCTCTACTTCGTGTAAAGTAGATCTACCATCTGTACTGCTTTCTCCAGAGCTTCTTTCGTCTAAAGAAAAGACTGGGACTCTACTTGTTGCATATGGTGAGGGGAAATACAAAGAATCTTTTGCTTGTACATAAGTTCCGTCCTCTTTAACTTCGTATTCAGACATTTGAACGGCCTCAGTATTAATCTCCTTTCTCATACTCTGTGAGTCTGCATAAAGTATTTCTAAGGTTAGTATTTAGCGTGATAGTTATTTATGCATTTTTAAGTATGTTATTTATTTTCTTCTAAGTTTTAACAACTCTCAAAATTTAATGTAATTAAAAAGGAAATAAACAAATATATTTAAAAATCTTTTTAAATGCTGGGATGAGTTTGTAGGAGCCATTTGACGCATTGATATGGAAGCTAGCATGAATTAATATTTTGGTATCAACATTTTTAGGAATTACCGTTATCGAAAAATTTTGTGTTTTCAAATCACATCAAATTGCTTTAACAAAATATCATACAATCTTTAACTATTTTTAATAAATTAAAAATATTCCTTTAAAATTGCATTTTACATTTGGTTTTTGCAAAATAAATGGTTTTGCTACTTCAACTGTCGTAGCTTTATTCTCTATAATGTTTGTCAAAAAATACTACTCATTAACTTCAATGACTTGCATATCTCAAAGGACTATTTTTTTCTGTTTAAAATGTAAACTCACACAAAATATTCTTCGTAAATACGCTAGCGCCAAGTGATTAAAAAAAGTGTAGAGCAGAACTTTTAGGTATTTAACTATATTGTCAGTTAAATAATGAAAAATGCTTCCCCTCTGCTATGGTATTTGATTCATAAGTATTAATATACCCCCGCCGCCTAAATATTGAAACTTTTCTTTTGCCAATGATTCTATGCAATATTTTATGCAATATAATAATTTATTTTAGGCTTTGGATGCTGTGAATAAAAATTTAAAATTTCCGATGCTTATAAATCATATATTTCTGAGTTAAAGTTGCACTGCTACATAACTCTTATATTTAAAAAAATTAGCTTCCCAAACATTTCCCTATTGGCCCCTAAAAGTTAGGTTTAATTTTAACTCAAGTCAATAATTCATTTTAAGTAGTTCTGTATATTTATTATTTGTTAATAATAAAGAACTAAGCAATACTTTACTTGTTCTCCTTCGTTTTATTACAATGGTTTTAAAACCCTAGCTAAAATGGTGTAGTTAAAAGAAAAAAAAAAGAAGAGAACCAAATGATTGCAGTGATGCTATACATGTATCCTGTATATGATCAAGATGTTATACGTTATATTGCTTATGGAATAAGGTTATTTCAGCTTACTATATTTCGTTCCTTTGTTTAAAAGTCGAAAGGTCATCTAATAAATACACTCTTATTTTTTAAAAAAATGAATATTTTATGTTTGCTTTTTTTAAATACTTATCTGAGATGAACCTTAATATGTAAGATTTGAAAAACAAAAATGTTTTTGCTTTTTAATAGTAAAACGAATCTCTCAACTCATTGGTTCCTTTGTTCTACTGCAAACTCACTTTCTACTAAATAACTGATGTCCGTAAAATAACAACTGAAAAAGTTATGTTAGATTAAATTATAAGCGTATGTAACCTCCACACTAGGGGGACATTTAAGCTTCCTCTCATATCGTCTACTTTTTAAGAAAATTAAACGGTCTGACAGTTTTTTAACGTATTATTAGAAGTAAACGAAAAATGTACTTAATAGCTTTCTATAAATTTTCGATAAATTAAATTAATGCTTCCATCTTAGCTAATAGTTTTCTTTTGAGACGTAATATTTCAAACTTATTAATTCTTATATCTTTATTTTTTGAATCAAATAAATTATAATTTGTATTACAGAGTCTAATATAGTAATGCATAAAATAATAAAAGAACCAAGCACAAACTACAGTCATAAAATATCACAAAAATATAGCATTTTATTTTGTTACAGTTATTAATTTACAGACAAAATTGTAAATAAAACAAACCGATGTTTGCAAATAGTCATCAAAATTCAAAACAGTTTCGCATTCAATATTATTGAGAAAAATAGATAAAATACAAGAAATAAATAACTTTTGTGCTTAAAATACATTTGTGCTTTTCAGCGTTGTATTTTTGCTTTAACAAGATAAAATGTTTACCATATTCAAATAATTACTCAAAAATCAATTGATTTCTCATTATTATTAAAAATTCAAATAAAAACTATTTCTCTTAATGATATCAATTATTTTATAAATTAATTCAATGAATAATCGCTTTAGATAGTGTTTTTCTGTTATACACCACAAGCTAAGCTCCACTCAAATATGTATACCTAAAATGAGAACGCAAAACAACAGAAAGTTAGAAAGTAAAAACATTTTATGTATATTTTCGAAATTTTTGCATGTTATACTGACCTTCATACTGCCCTTCATCATGTCGCCTCCTTTTGCTCAGCGCACACACGACAATCAAAACCGATATCAGTATAACAACGGTAACTACCACGGGTGCAACGATGGCAAGATTCGTGTAGAATGGGATAGCTCCTTTGATTACTGGCACTATTGTGTTATCTGAAACAAAATAATAAGCAATATTAAAGCATTGTTGAAAACATATATTCGCTGAATATATAGAATAATTCATGCTTACACACCCCGTCGGGTAAAATGCCCCCGAGCCAAAATACCCACACAAAGCACTGTTAGGAATTTTTTCAGAGGTAGCGGCACATGTAAAGAAGTCGCCGATATGTGGAGTGGAGCGAAAGTAAAAAAACTATCAATCAAATTTCTACATAGATTCCGTTGTTCCTAGAAAGAAGGGATCAAGAGGGAATCTTTGTGTAACATTAGTTTCTGTTTTATGTTTGGCTGTTAAATTTTGTAAAATTTAAATGTATCAAATATTTTTGCATTTTAATTGCTTTTAATTGTCATTTTCATAAATCACTTTTGTACAAGGTTTATATAAAGTTATTTGTTTGCACAGAGGTGCTAAATGCCGAATAATTGGTCAAAATGTAATGTAAGTTACCATGGAATGTTCCGTTAGTGAAATCTCTATTTAACTCCCGCTAGATGCCACAATGAATATGAAAAGTTGCACCGTAAGATATAAAAAGTAAACCTAGATAGTTTGCAATGTTCTATAACAAATTCTTGCGAAATGACGCCTCCCCCCCACACACATAGGAAAAAATTCTGATGGCGTTAGTGAGATGAACATTTTTTACGTGAAGTAATTAAAAAAAAAAAAACGTATTAAATAATCGTTCCTTCTTCGCCAATTCTACACATATACATGCAATATGCGTGAAATTTTGCCAGAGACTTTTTCTTACCGTCGTTTAAAATGCTTGTACTGAAGGTGTATTCGGCTTGTGTTGGTCCCGCATCATTATGTGCTGTAATATGTAGTCTGTAGAATGTACCTGGCATCAAACCATCTAAATCAAATGGCTCTTGCTGCATGAGGACATGATCAGAGACTAATGTCCACTCTCTCTCGGTTTCCAATCTGTATTGAATCACGAAGAATGTAATAACACACCCACCGTCGTTCCATTCGCTCAAATAAAGCACAGCGTGGGTGGAGTTCGTTCGCAAAAAGGTTTGTTGTCGTGGAGCCACAGGGACTGCAATAAAATATAAACAATAAACAGGAGTTTTATCTTAATCTCGAATTCATTTAAGTTGTGCAAAAGTGAGTGCTTTAAGACACCGCATACATATAATTGACGTGTTGTCTATTTTCTCAGAAATGTTGTTGTATCGTTATGATAAGAACCTAAAAAACTAAGTTTCATAATATTTTAAAGTACTTTAATAAGTAGTGCGAACTATAGTTGAGGCAAACCTAACCTGGTAGTGTTGGCGAATAATACGCAGAAACATTACAACATAGAAACATATGCTTAGTACAACATTAGGAAGTAAGTGGAATAGGTTTCCCTCAACTAAAGTGGAACTCAGCCATTCGTCCTAATATCTATAAGAGCTACTCCCAATTCGTCCAGCTGGTGCAATTAAAGTTAAACTCGTTATTTGTGCGCTTCTTCGCTATTCGGATAGCATTACTTAAAATGGTTGGCAAACGACCTTAAAAATACGTCGACCGTAAAAAAAAATCCCAATAACTGCCCAATAGCAAGAAGTAGTAAAAGAAAGCTTGCTTCAGATGAGCAAGAAAGTATTTACACAGCCAAAAATTAAAGAACTACGTTTCTACTCGAAGAAAGCACAGATGGAAGTTTAAATAATGTCATCGTAACACTGCGGTGGTGAACTGGAGCATCAACTTGTTCAATGGCGATGAATATAATGGCGATAGATATTTGCCAACGAAAGATAACATTGGACATGGTTTTAGAGAAATAATTGCAAGATATTTCTAGTGTAAAAAAATACAACCAAAGGAACTTTATCTTATATTTTAATGGAAGATGATTCTTCTTTCGAACAGCTGCATCAGCAACAACATCCCTCTTTTTCTGCCTCACATTGCACCTACGTCATAAGCTCATCTCAGCATAAGCAAAGTGCAGTAGGATATTTATTGATACTTTCACATACAGGATTGTACATTTTGTGTTTCTCATTGTTTGTTATTAGAGTACAGTTATATTGTATCTTACGCGAATAAAAGTTTCTTCATTCATACAAATGGTTATTTTAACTGACTTCTGGAATGAATTGTGCACGAACAGCAATATTACACTGTATAGTTAAGATTATATTGAAAGAAATATGATTTCAAGTGGACGAATGCATATAGGATTCTGTGTTTAAGTTGATACACATACACTAGGTGGCCAAAAGTATCCGGACACTTTCAAAATTTCTTATTTTTACATATAGCTTGATAAATAAGTGATCAATTGTTCTTTAACTTTAGTCATACAAAATATAGGCTTCACCGAACATTTCCAAGTTGAAATTAAATTACCCTTGCATTTGGGGGACGATAAGAAGGGGGGTCGAAAGAATAACCGCTTTTTGACCATAACTCTTTGAAAATAGCTCGGAATAAGCTATGCATTTCAGTAATTAATTAGCATACTATGTATAATTACTATACAAATTCAAATGAACGTACCACTCTTACTTCCGAAGATATGAAACATTTTTTAAAAAACGGCAATTTTATTTGAAGGGTTTTTGCTCATAACAAGCAGAGTTTTTAATCAAACCTTATCAAAACTTCAGGAAAGATGACAAAATACAAGAGAAAGAACATACTAAAACGGTTTTTAAAAATATTAAAAATCCGATGAGATATGAACGTTAAAAGGAAAAAAAATTTCACGGCGCATGCGCGAACGACAGAAATTTATAACTACAAAAATCTTGTAGCCTGGTATATACTGCATCTTATAAAAAAAGTTCCAGTTGAATATCATGAAAATTGAAAAAGATATCAGCGATCTAGTGAGCTGTATTTCATTCATTCGCAGACAATACATACATAGTGAGGGTCTGTCCACAAAGAGCTATTTTTAAAATAAAGGTTATTTCGTCATCGTTCAAAACCAACGTTTCAGGGGGTGTCCGGATACTTTTGGCCACCTACTTATAAGGTCTTTTTGGCCGAATGGGCGAAATGTGACTTCTATGCCAAATATAGATTTTTAAACAGTATACAATTTAACATTGAAAAATATGCTCGATTGTCCCCACACTATTTGTGAACAACCCCTCTCCATTTATGAATTGTCTGCAAATGAATGAATTACAGCTCACTAGATCGCTGATATCTTTTTCAATTTTTACGATATTCAACTGGAACTTTTTTTATAAGATGCAGTATACACCAGGCTACAATATTTTTGTAGTTATAAATTTCTGTCTTTCGCGCATGCGCCGTGAAAAATTATTTCCTTTTAACGTTCATATCTCATCGGATTTTTAATATTTTTAAAAACCGTTTTAGTATGTTCTTTCTCTTGTATTTTGTCATCTTTCCTGAAGTTTTGATAAGGTTTGATCAAAAACTCTGCGTGTTATGAGCAAAAACCCTTCAAATAAAATTGCCGTTTTTTAAAAAATGTTTCATATCTTCGGAAGTAAGAGTGGTACGTTCATTTGAATTTGTATAGTAATTATACATAGTATGCTAATTAATTACTGAAATGCATAGCTTATTCCGAGCTATTTTCAAAGAGTTATGGTCAAAAAGCGGTTATTCTTTCGACCCCCCTTCTTATCGTCCCCCAAATGCAAGGTTAATTTAATTTCAACTTGGAAATGTTCGGTGAAGAATATATTTTGTATGACTAAAGTTAAAGAACAATTGATCACTTATTTCTCGAGTTATATCTAAAAATGTAAATTTTTGAAAGTGTCCGGATACTTTTGGCCACCTAGTGTATTAGGCACAAAATACGAATTGGACTGAAGAGCACATAAATGAAATACACATGTTCATTTTCTTTATTTTTATGCATTTATGCGCATTGGTCTTAAATTCACGAATGGTTATTAATGCCTAAATAACTTTACTGTCCCCGAAGAACGTCAATAAGAAACCAAATTTCATCTACAATCGTAAAATGACAATCTTGCCGATAATGAACTGTGATTAAATTAACTTTTTTTTATATGAACAGCAGTTCTCACTAATAGGCTCGTAAGAGTTAGTAGTCAAGAGAAATATGTTGCATTAACTTTAAAATAGTAAAGTTGCGGTGATTGGTGCACTGTACGGTGGCTAGATGGCAGCACTAAATTTAAGCATTATTTTTCAAAGCAATTGATTGTTAGTGTTTTTGTTAAAAACTTCATCTTCACTTTTCGTTAAATGCTTTTCTTTTTTTTTCTTAATTTCTAGTTATTGTGTGGTCCACACCAACTGGTCTGAATCAGTAAACCCGAATTTCGTCCTTGGTAAATGTAGTAGTTTTCAGAGATACCGAGTGAATTCATTCAGTTAATATTTGCATTTTTTTTTCTTTTCTTTTTTTTTCAACAAACTTTACCTGAAAATTTAAAAATATCATCGAGGTAGCAAAGATATTCCATAACTGCCCATCCATGTCTGTGTATCCAGTATTCCTCCACATTTGTGCTTTTCAACGTTGTTTTATATGCTTTTACTTTTAGGCACAATGGTATTTATCGATTTCATAAGATGTTCATTTCTTATATATTTTTTAAAATAGGCCTTGGGATATCTTGTTTTAGAAAAGAAATTGTGGCAGTTAAAAGTTAAGTTCCTACTAAAACATCCTTTGAGATTTACTTGCATTTTATCAAAAGGGGATACTGTTCTGTTTAAAATTCTCTTGGTCCCCCATTCTTTAATTCAGAAACTAAGTTTTGTAAACTGACGAAAATAGGTTGTCTAATAAAGTACCAATTGAAAAGGAAAGAAAATGTTGAAATATTCTAATTATCTTAGCCTTTTTTGGAAGGAAAACGGTTCATAAATAATGAATATTAAATTGAAAAGCACCGAAAACTATCTTCACAAACATGTAAATACATTGTTTTTCTTGGTGGCCAATAGCCCCCTTCTTAAAATCCTTAACTACATAATTCTCCAAGGTCCTTATATATTTCATATATTTATATGTATTGTCCACTAACAAACCTTGCATAATTGTGCGTTGTTAGGGAATTATAAGCTTACTTTATTATTAATGCGAAAATGATTTTTTCTGGTTATTTACATATTTGCAAAGAGTAGTATCAAAAAATAGTTTTCTTGCAAAGATATATACAAAATATGAAACTTCAGCAAATATTATACGCAACAACAATAAGAACACGAATTTGAAACTTTAAATTACGTACCTACCCCCAGTGTCTTAGCAGTTACAGTTTCACTTGGAAGTCCTACACCAACTTCATTGAAAGCTGTCATGTAAAAGTGATATCGTGTGCCACACTGTAGATTTTCAAAAGTATAGTCTCGTTTCTCATTGCGCACTCTTATTTCCTGCCAGCCTCCTAACTCTCTCTTGTAATGCACGTAAAATCCTAAAAAGATTTACAATTCTTATATTTGAGTCATTTTGAATCAAAACCAGATACAGTAAAACCTGTATAAGTTGACCACTTGAGGTGGAGTCCTTTCGCAGCCAACTTCTAGAGGTTGGTTTATGTGATGAGAACTAATTATGTATCTGGCAAAGGCGGTTAATTTACAAGAGTGGTCAACGTTTCAGGTTTTACTGTATAACTATTTCTCAAAATCCATACCCTAGCATCATCATCTCATCGGCCGATGATCCAATATGTCTCATCGGCCAAACAGAATCCGAGCAGCAAAATCCGATGAGTTTTGCTCGAAATACGATGAGATATGGAGCAATTTACGAGCAGAACAGTCCCGTGCCGATGAATTTCATCGGGAAACTTGATCGGAAGGATATCGTTTTCCGATGAAAAGTAGCTCATCGAAAACCGTGCTCGGATACTGATCGGAACGATGTCATCGTGCGTTACGGGATCAGTTTACGAGGAGTTCGATGATCGGCCGAGCAAAATCTGATGAGTTGATGCTACTTGGGTAGTTCCGAAAGTGAAACTATGGATCTAAAAGTTTTTGACTGAAAACTCCTACTTTGTATTAACTGTTGCTGACTTCTAGTGGTTGTTGGTCTATTGCCTTTAAGCCATTGGTAAAGGAGTTCTTAAAAGTTTAATTTTTAAAAAATCAATTATTTTTCATAAAAATTGACTTAAAAGATTGTGTTGCTAAGCGCTTCCATTATTAAGAAAAAAAATGCTAAAAAAAAAGCTCCAGACTAGAAGTTTTAAATAGCAGCCATTGGCGACCACAGTTATAAAAAATATTAGCCACTTTTGCACTTTTGGTAGCAATTTTCACAGAAATATATACACAGCGCAAAAAAAAAGTAAATTCAGACATACATGCATAACAGAAAAAAAAATGTAATGAATATATTTTTAAAATTTAAACATACTTGCATACCACAAGCGAAAATATTTTACAAGTATTTATGATTTTAAACAAGTAAAGAAACACGTGGTTACTGCTTTCGGCGACTGGTGCTTCATTTTATGGTAGCCATTTATTGGTCACCCATTGGCGAATGGCAACCGCTAATCAAGAGCTTTAATTAAAAATGATTATGTAGCAAATGCACCCACAGCTCGATCATAGCATCCTAAGACTGCAGTTTCGCCCTTATTATGGGCTCCTCAGTTAGGAATAGCCAATGATCGATACGGAGGCAAAAATCCTCTTAATGTAGCTAAGATGCTGATGAATGATTATGCTTGTAACTGAAAATGATAATAATGTTTAGATAATAATTTGGTTTTAAGATCAATCACATATACTAATTCAAGCTGTCCTCTAGGCTAATCTCAAAATTGAGTGTTTCAAAAGCAGTAATTGATGGAGAAAAAAGAGAAAGAATCTCATGTGAAGTGTCAAATCGCTTGTGTAAGTCAATTTATCAAAATTTTTTTTTAGATGAAGCATATGGAAATGGTACGTCGTGGATGAAATTTCCACAAAAAAAAAAGGTCTTAATTCATAAGAAATATTTTACCTTCAATTGGACTTGAAGGGGAAGACATAATCTCCCACTGAACTTGAATACTGGTATGAGTTGTTGATAAAACATTCAGAAGAGGATTTGTAGGTGGATCTGAAACAGAGATGTGAAAATGTAAGTTTTACAATGCTTTGACGCGTAAGAGTTATTGGTTCTTGAAAATAATTCAATCGTCATTAAAAAATTTCAAATGTTACACATAATAATAACATCCAATAAAGGTTTACAATTTCAAAGCATTAAAAAGGAGCATTGACACGAACAGTAAAATAGCAAATCAGTGCGCGTCCTTGCTAACTTTGACTTCATTCAGAAGTTCTAAATTTGATATATTTTTCAAATACAGTGCCGGTTAATTGGATTAGTGGCTCATTGAATCCGCAGTTTTAGTGAATCCAATCGTCAAAACCAAAACAATAAACCAACTTTACTGAATTAGCCGATTTATTGACTCAGCCGCTTTATCGAATCAAACCCGTTTAAAATAAACGTGACTCATATAAGCGGCGGCCACTGTACTTCAATTTTTATGTAATGCGAAAGTGTACTTTAATATACAAAGATATGTACTCATTCTCTATAAAGAATTTTTAGCTTGCATTTATAAATACTGTATGAAATAATAAATTCTTATTATTTATATTTACAATAATTACTAGCATGTGACAAATGTAAGAGCTTTTTACATTGCTATGATTTGTTTTTGTTTTTTTTACTCCACTAAAGTGGTCATTTACTGGTCGGTGTACCTCTGCTGGCCGAAAATGTCTCCATACTAGTTCATACTAAAACATTCAATATTTCTTTAGGTTCTGCTGCTTCCTTGAGTTACTTGTTCATTGTTTGTTAGCCAATATATTTAAATATAGCGGTATAGCTTTATGGCAGTTTCCAATAAATTCAAATTTAAAAATTATTAAAACTATATATTAACGGAGTTTATTTTAATACCATTATCTTTCGTCTTCACTTTAACTTCTTCTGATGGCGGTCCAGCTCCTCGTCTGTTAAAGGCTTGCACAATGACACTGTACATTGTGACACGCTTCAAGTTAGTGATAAGGCATTCATTGCGAAAGACATCCGTAATTTCTAAGGTCTTATATGTAAAAGGCTTTGACGAACCGTGCACTTTGTAACCAACGTAGTAACCAGCTAATGGTCCATTCTGCAGATTTGCTGCTGGTGGCTGCAAATGTCAAATTATTTCAATATTTAAAGTGTCTATAATGTTTATAGATAAACTTTAAGCGTTTAATTGTAAAATTAAATACGAAGTTGGAAATATAAATAAAGCAATAATTTAAAACACATTTTTTACAGAAAGCCCATATCCACAAACAATGTAGGTAAAGTAATACAAAAATATTAACAATGACTATAAACTTTAAAATGTGCCAATACATAATAGTGTTTGGTAAATTACCTGCCAAGTTACTCTAAGCGTATGACTTCCAATAGCTTCGGCACGAACATTTAAAGGTGGACCTCCAGGTACTAAAATTTAAAACAAGATTCAATGAAATTTTATCTTTGAAAAATCTGGCATAAACTGGTGTACAATTTTCAATTTGTATAAAAAATCGGATTCATGTTACAATTGATTATTACACAAAAACAAGAGCATTGACATTTGCGTTAATTACAGTACGTTAGTTATTTTTTTCTGGTTGGAAGGATTGTATATATTCCTGTTGTCACTCAAAGTGAACAAAATGAATGTTGCAGACTTATTGTGACAGTCCTACAAAATATTATTCATCAATTCAAATCCCATGTTTTTCCGTTACGGTCGACCAACATGTAATCGAAAGCGTTACAATTCTTTAAAAGTAAAATTATTCCAATGTGTCTAAGAGCTGTTTTCCATCAATTAGGTGTAGAAATAAGCTTTAAAATATTTATTAGTGAAAATGGGGATTTGATGAAAAAATAATATTACTTATTTATTAATTTAATTATTTTAAACGGTGTTATCATTAGTTACTTTTTTTCCTGTCTTTTTTCTTTTGTTTTCTTTCTTTGACGTACAAATGCCGTGTTAAAAAAGTATTTTTTATTTTTGGAAGCAACCCAAAAAGAGAAACATTTTTTTTTTTGTCTTTTTTATTAGAAATGAAAGTCAGATAGGTCTCAAATCGAAATTGACGAATCCTGGAAACAGCAATGTCATTATACTTCCAAAAGTAGAGAAGGGTCTATCATGTTGAATCAGTTTTTGAGTTCACACTGCAACATCTGGTCTTGCTGTAATCTCCATTGTACCTAGTCGTGAGGAATGACAGCCGATGTTATGTTTTATTTTTAGTATTTGGTACATTTAGTTTCTTTGCTGAAAATGTCATTCTGCTAGTACAGTCGACGCGCGAAATAACGACCGTCTCCGTCCTATAGAAAACGGTCTTTATAACGAGTGGTAGCTATAAGGGGTAAAACATAGAGTATATTAGAATACAGTTGGGGGTTTTATCACCGATAGTTATATTAGGTTGGTCTTTATAACGAGAAGTCGTTATAACGAGCGTCAACTGTATTTGTATTTCGAGAGTGCGCTGCCTCTGCACCAACATGAAAGATTTAGAGTATCTCTTAACAGTAGACTTCCGATTATCTGCCTTTCGATTACCCGCCATTTCGGGTTATAAGTTTTTTTAAAAATTATTTTTGCTTTATGAGGAAGCAGGCTAAAAAGTAAAACAGTGTAAATAAACTTACCTTCCAAATCTGTAGTTGCGGCTACGTAAGAGCTGAAATCACTTTTTCCGAACGAATTCTCTGCCATTACTCTAAAGTTGTATGTTGTCGACGGAAGAAGACCAGTTATCACAGCTTTGTTATCGGCGCCAGATGCAGTGAGCTCCTTCGAGTCATCTTTCCAATTGCCTACGATTTTGAATGTATAAATTAATAAATACATAAGTAATTTTCTACAACAAGCAAGCACGGCACGTTACTTAATAGTTTTAACTACTTTTAATTCTGGAGGATTTCATTTGATGCTGTCGTCTGAGTAAATTTCATTGATTATAGGGGAGACTGGGGACGGTTGTGACGCGGGGCGGTTGTGACAGTCGTCATATTAGCTAAACCATAATTAATACCTGGTTGAAGCAAAGAGATATAGTATCAGCATGTTTGTCTGAATGTGTGTCAAAGCATTGCGGTAGCTATCGAGCGACATTAACGCTAGCAGAGGGGTTGGTTACTTTTTAACAGTCAAAAGTAAGTTTTTTTGTTCGATGTCTTTTAGTAATTCCAGTTGAATGGGTACAGATAGAGAAATGAGAGTTTTCTCCCCGTTAGTAGTGAACATTAATAGTGAAATAGCAGTGATTACTTTTTATGTAGGCTATTTTGTATTGCCATGGCAATTGCTGTTTTCAAAAGTAGTGGGTTGGGGTCGGTTGTGACAAATTGCGTGGGGACGGTTGTGACACGAGTAAAACATGTTTTTATCATATTTGATGCCCATAATACGCTTGGAGAAGACAGAAATCGGGAAGTGTGACCTAATGAAATATAAAGAAGCTTATAAAGAAGTGAAACTTCTTTTTTTCTTTCGGACAGCTTTGGAAATGCAACGTTAATCCTAAGTCTTTGCTACGAAACATTCATTCGTAAACGCGATGGAGCCAGCCGGCGCCGTCACTATGAAAACAACGTGTGCATAGGTTATATTGCTCATAATAAAGTGCTTTTGAGCTTACATATACACTGAAAGCAGATATGAGAGTAAAATGGCTACTGAGAAATGGTTCATTTATGAATAAAAATGCTTCACGTCTGTTCGTGTAGCTCATGCAACTAGCCTTTCAAGAGTAACAAGCATCAATAAAACAAATAAATGTGGAATCTTTCTTTGATACTTGAGAATTGTTATGAACAGACACGGTTATGAACCACAGGATGTGCATAATGTTGCCAAA
>JAXGGA010013745.1:0-34209 GCA_038373865.1 Uloborus plumipes
CAAAAAATAGTTTGATGATGTTAAAAATGGAAATTTACCAAACTGCAAAATATGTTTCATTTGGAATACTTCTCCACAGATGTGCATTGTAAAGAATAAATGTTATTTTTACAGTATAATATAAGCTAATTTTATTGCAATAAACAGAAAAACTGTGTTGCTTTACAGAAACCAACTGTAAAATTACTACTTTTACAGAACTAAACTGTAAAATTACTAATTTTACAGTAATAAACTGTGAAATTACTAATTTTAGTTTATGACCGTAAATTTTACTTTTAAATTGGAACCTTGACTGCCGGTATTGCACAGTTGCTTTTGCAGTATAATATCGCTAAATTTTACGGCAATAAACTGTAAAATTTCGAACTTTACAGTAATAAACTATGAAATTGCTAGTTTTACAGTTTATTAATGTGAATTTTACAGTTTTGAATTGTAACCTCGGCTACCAGTATTATACTGTTAAAACAACAGTTCATTTTTGCAATATATATTAACAAAAAATATTTTTATAATGTTTAAAATGGGAATTTACCTAACTGCAAAATAAGTTTCAGTTGGAATACTTATCGATAGATGTGGGAAGAATATAATATATATATATATATATATATATATATATATATATATATATATATATAATATATATATATATATATATATATATATATATATATATATATATATATATATATATATATATATATATATATATATATATATATATATTTTGTATCGAATTGTTATGACAAACGATAAGTTGAAAAAAAAAAAGAAAAACTTTAAATCAAAAAACAACTATCATTTTATTTTTTCTACAGATTCTGTATTTCAATGTGTAACGGTCCAGCAATTCCAAACAGAGAGAGAAAACTCAGGAATTAAATTCAAAATATTTCCGGAGAAACAAGAGACATAAAGAAAGAATTCCCAGCAGTGCTATATCCCTTGGGGACATGACACCGTATATCAGATGTCTGGTCCCGGATGTATTGGAAATGGTAGAGAGCAGAGGATGGAACTCACGCGCTAAATCCTTCGCACTTGGCGCATTACCGCAAACGTCGCGGGCTAGTTACTCGGTCGCTTGACGTCATCGGGAACATAAAAGTCTGGTTATATCCTTGCAAAGAAAGAGATGTACTTGACGTTTGCTGATGGCAGAGTTGTTTTTTCGATATTCTTCAAAGGCAGAGAAGGAAAAAATAAAATGAGATAAACGTTACTTTTTATGTTTGCCTTAAGTTTCTTCTTTTACATCGAAGGTAAAATACCAGGTATTATAAAAGCGGAAATTTTAGTTTATTACTGTAAAATTAGCAATTTTTAGTTCATTACTATTAAATTAGCTGTATTATACTGTAAAAACAGCATTCAATTTTTAGTGTGCGATTTAGACGAACCCATAGTTTCTTTTGGACAAACACGCAAGTCGTAATCTAATGCATATCAGCACTTGCCTACATGGCTAAAATAGTTTTCATGATTTTGATGCTTTGGTAAACTTTAGATAACTATATCCTACAATAGATATATAATCATATTTATCTCGGTTCTTTCTCCTTAAATTAACGACTTTAAATCTGAATCACTTTTATGCATTACAAGAATGAAAATTTTAGACATTTTGCAATACGCTATATTAAGAAAAAAATATTTTTTATAGTTTTAGTTAGATACAGGAATTTACTGAAATGGAAAATAAGTTTTACTTGAAATACTTTTCTACAGCTGTGGGAAGACAGATGTTTTATTGTATTGAATTTTATTACGACTAATCATGAGTTGAAAGAAAAAAAAAGAAACTTTAAATCGAAAATAAACTATCATTTTATTTTTCATACAGAATCTGTATTTCAATGCGTAACGGTCCAGCAATTCCAAACAGAGAGAGAAAACTCGGGATCTAAATTCAAAACATTTCCTGCAAAACAAGAGACATAAAGGAAGAAACAATTCCCAGCAACGCTATATCCCTTGGGGACATGACACCGTACATCAGATGCCTGGTCCCAGATGTATTGGAAATGGTAGAGCGCAAAGGATGGAATTCACGTGCTAAATCCTTCGCACTTGGCGCATTACCGCAAACGTCGCGGGCTAGTTACTGGGTCGCTTGACGTCATCGGGAACATAAAAGTCTGGTTATATCCTTGCGAAGAAAAAGATATACTTGACGTGTGATGATTGCGAACAGTTTTTTTCGATATTCTTGGATGGCAGAGAAGGAAAACATAAAATGAGATAAACGTTACTTTTTAGCCTACTTTCCCGTTGAAAATAAAAGAAAGACGAAAAAAGTATTAAAAGTGGCTTAATGCATCTAAAAAATATCGCCAAGTCCAAAAAATATCGCCAAGTGAAAAAAAATATCGCCAAGTCCAAAAAATATCGCCAAGTTAAAAAAATAAAAAGGTAAAATGAATATCGAAAAATTAAAAATTTGAAAGTAGAGTATTGAGATGGGGAATTTGTGTGTCTGTCTGTCTGTCGGTCTGTCTGTACCCCCCCTAATAACTTTTGAATGAACATTCCGATTTGGACAAACTTTTTTTTGTTGGAAAGATCTCGGCGAGTACAGCTCATTCCCATTGATTTTTCGATTTGAACAATTTTTGGTGCAACTTTAAACCGTTCAAACAACCTGGCCCGCGATATTAACTTTTTAGTTAACAGTCCGATTTGAACAAACTTTTTTTTTGTTCGAAAGATCTTTTCAAGGGTACTTCATTCCCGTATCTACATTTTCGATTTGAACAATTTTTCGTTCAACATTGAACCGTTCAAACAATAACCCTAATAACTTTTGAGTGAACAGTCTGATTTAAACATTTTTTTTTTTTTTTTGTTCGAAGCATTTCGGCAAGGACACTTAATTACCGTATTTAAATTCTAAATTTGAACATTTTTGGTTCAACATTGAACCGTTCAAGCAACCTTTTCCCACCTAATAACTTTTAAGTGAACCGTCCGAATTGAATAAACTTTTTTTGTTCGAAAGATCTTATCAAGAATACTTCATTCCCGTTTTTAGCCTACTTTCCCGTTAAAAATAAAAGAAAGACGAAAAAAGTATTAAAAGTAGCTTAATGCATCTAAAAAATATCGCCAAGTCCAAAAAATATCGCCAAGTTAAAAAAATATTGCCAAGTCCAAAAAATATCGCCAAGTTAAAAAAATAAAAAGGTAAAATGAATATCGAAAAATTAAAAATTTGAAAGTAGGGTATTGAGATGGGGAATTTGTGTGTCGGTCGGTCGGTCGGTCGGTCGGTCGGTCTGTCTGTCCCCCCCTAATAACTTTTGAATGAACATTCCGATTTGGACAAACTTTTTTTTGTTGGAAATATCTCGGCGAGTACAGCTCATTCCCATATTTGATTTTTTGATTTGAACAATTTTTGGTTCAACTTTGAGCAGTTCAAAAAACCGGTCTCGCGATACTAACTTTTTAATGAACAGTCCGATTTGAACAAACTTTTTTTGCTGGAAAGAACTTTTCAAGGGTACTTCATTCCCGTATTTACATTTCCGATTTGAACAATTTTTCGTTCAACATTGAACCGCTCAATCAAGCTGTCACACCTAATAACTTTTGAATGAACAGTCCGATTTAAACAAACTTTTTTTTGTTTGAAGCATCTCGGCAAGGATACCTTATTACCGTATTTAAATTTTCAATTTGAACACTTTTGGTTCAACATTGAACCGTTTAAGTAACCTTTCTCCACCTAATAACTTTTGAGTGAACCGTCCGAATGGAATAATTTTTTTTTGTTCGAAAGATCTCAGCGAGTGCAGCTCATTCCCATATTTGATTTTTTGATTTGAACAATTTTTGGTTCAACTTTGAGCCGTTCAAAAAACCGGGTCTCGCGATACTAACTTTTTAATGAACAGTCCGATTTGAACAAACTTTTTTTTGTTGGAAAGAACTTTTCAAGGGTACTTCATTCCCGTATTTACATTTCCGATTTGAACAATTTTTCGTTCAACATTGAACCGCTCAATCAAGCTCTCACCCCTAATAACTTTTGAGTGAACAGTCCCATTTAAATAAACTTTTTTTTGTTTGAAGGATCTCAGCAAGGATACTTCATTACCGTATTTAAATTTTCAATTTGAACACTTTTTCGTTCAACATTGAACCGTTCAAGCAACCTTTCCCCACCTAATAACTTTTGAGTGAACCGTCCGAATGGAATAAACTTTTTTTTGTTTGAAAGATCTCGGAGAGGCTTTCCCATACATTCCCATATTTCGTTTTTTGATTTGAACCATTTTTCGTTCAATATTGAACCGTTCAGAAAAAAAATTAACATTAGCGTCTACGGGGAATTTAAGTTGAATGTTGATCCTGAACTTAAAGTCGGATTTCCTTCAAACTAACTTTGTAAGAAAATGATTTTGATAAATAATGTATTGTAAAGTACTTTTCTGAATAATCTTCTGTGAGGACTCTGATTCCGACTCCGACTCCGCAAACATGGCGGAAATGCAGGCTCAGAAAAAAAAATGACTGACTGGGCGGACGATTTTTTGTTTATTTATTTATTTGTTTTGTTTAATTTATTATTATTATGATTTTTTTTTTTTTTGCAGACGATATTTTTTTTTTTTTGCTAACAAAAATTTTTCATTCACGAGAGCATTTTATTCTTTATTTATATTTAACAACTGGCAACGGATTAAAAATGAAATTCAAGACATTTTATTAACGAACGAGTTTTTTTTTTTCTTTCTTTGATAAAACGTGTTTTGAAGTTCTTTGTACTTTTATTTTATTTATTTTTTGTTTCTTTTGAAAACGATTGTGGAATTTTTCTACAGAAGAACTATAACAGTTACATTCTTTAAAAGGTGCGACAAAACTTAATTGACTCGTGTATTTAATTTTTACGTGTCTATTTCATCTGATGAGAGGGGTATATTTTGCTTTTAGAAATCAGCTTTAAGTGCTATAGAGGTATGTTTGACATAATTTTCAGTTTCAGATAATCAAGAGAATATTGATCAGATGCTACAATGCCGATGTCGGTGTACGGGAAAGTAGGCTCGTTTAGTTCTTGACAGAAGTTCCTGTTATATTTGCCTTAAGTTTCTTCGTTCACAGCGAAAGTATAATGACAAATATTATAAATGTCTGGCATGAAACTGATTACGAAAGGTAAGACGAGAGGTTATTAGTTTGATTTACCTATAAATAAATACGCTGTAAAAATAAGCTGTTATTTTACAATACTGGCAGCAGAGCAGTCGCTTTAAGCAGAAATGCCACTCATGAAAGATAATTCATTTTTACAAAATATTCTTCTTCCTTTTTTGAACATATATTTATTGGTTGAGCATAATTAAACATGAATTATCCACACATTTAAATCATAACCGATAGCATTATATTAACCCGTTTCTGTAACGAATGTTTAGTTTTATGAATGTATTGCAATACAGAAATGAAGGATGACCACATTACAGCGAATCGAACAAGAAAAACCTTCCCCACATGACATTTCTAACAAAAAAGCATTATGTCTCAATGCATTAATTACAGGGTGGTTATAAATTAACAGGAGGTGTTTGGAGCCCTCTAGCTCGCGAACTACTGGGCGAAACATTGCCAAATTTCGTAAGCGTGCATATTAGACCATGGGATTTAGATTTCTGGAACAAAAAAATAGTTTGAAAAATCACCACCAGGGGGAAATTTGGCGCTGTAAAAGTGTATTACACTGAATATCGCGAATTAAACTTGAAAAGATGCTGTGTAAATCAATTTCGCCAAGCAAAAATGATTGTTCTTTGCAAATGAGGTTTAATATGATCGCCGTAGAATTTTCTATTAAAAAAAATCACCATGAACAAAATAGCTGACTATTTAACCAAATAGAATGCAATAATTCGCACAAACGCTTTGCGTTTAGCGATCATCTGTATAAAATGACTGACTGGGAGCATTCTCATCATTCTGAGCGCAGTTGCCTCTTGATGGCTTTTAACTATGCAGGACCGCGCTTTGTTAGTGAAGCACTACTATCAGCGTGATGAAAATGCCAATGTTACTCTTCGAGGATTTCGGAGAGTGAAGTAGTTGAGAAAAAGCCCGCTGACCATAAAAAATTTAAGAAACATGATTAGGCAGTTTAAAATGACTGGATCTCTCGCCCAGCAACCAGGCTAGGGGCGCCAGACGGTTAATCATCTTCAAGTTGACGAATTTGCAAATGCTATTAGAGAACAATGCTTTGATGCTATCAAAGAAACATTTCTGATATCGCAAGTTTAAAAGATATGATAATTTTAAAAGTTATAGAAATCCATTCTGATATGTTACGAGCTGCCGTAAAAAATGTTGTGCATCGTATGCAGCTCTTACAACTTTGCAATGGCGATCATATCGAACCACATTTGTGACAAAAAAAGTCATTTTTGCAAATAAAATGGATGCATATTTTGTCAGTAGCAATTAATTCTTCGATAATCAGAATAATACACTTTAACAGTGCCAAATTTCCCCCTGGTGGTGATTTTCAAACTAATTTTTTTAATTCCATAAATCAAAATCCCATGGTCTAATATGCCCGCTCACGAAATTTCGCAATGTTTCGCCCAGTAGTTCGCGAGCTAGAGGGTTCCAATCACCTCCTGTTAATTTATAACCACCCTGTACATTAAAAACAAAATTTCGGCTACTACTTATGTCTATACATTCAAAACATCTTTACAATGTTTGTATGGTTACTAACGCTGTGACCATTGCAATTTACAGAATATTCTGACCAACTGACGGTAAAATATTTAGCGCTTAAAAGTAAAAATATATATATATATATTATATATATATATATAATATATTATATATATATATATATATATATATATATATATATATATATATATATATATATATATATATATATATATATATATATTATATATATATATATATATATATCAAAAATAGAAAATGAAAAACAAAGTTATATCAGTTCACAATTCGCTGGCAAGTTCCCTTCATTTTTTTTTCATTAATAAAATATTGAATACATTTAGAATGCTAAATATACGTCTTTTACAAGAAAATGTTATTGTTGAGTGTTTTTCAGAAAATAAAGATTTATTTAATTTTATAAATTGCAACTTATTTAAGGGTTGTTTAGTAGTAAGAAATTCCGGACATTAATAGAATTTCGAAGAATTTTCATTCCTGTAATTTCGGATAAAAACTATTTTCACATGAAATCAAGTGTTAAATTTATATTTGTGCAAGCATAAAATTATCGGCCCCAAATGAAAATTAATGTAAAAAAACTTTTTCATAATATTGATTTAACAGAAACAAAATACTTTAATATTTCCATAAAATAATGCTAAAGCTTCCCAAAGCAATATTTTCAGGTCAAAAAATCAATACTTTGCGCAAAACAACTTTTACTCGCTCAATAATTCCATCGTTATTCTACCTTGAGGGATTAGAGTCGGAGAAAGTTTGCCTCCTGGATCTACATTTTCCGATTTTGCGCATAAATAGTATTTATGGAAGGCAAAACAAAACTATAATCTCTGGAAACTGAAAGAAAGTTTATTTGCTTCTTTCACTTCTTGGAAACAAATTTCATAAGTTACTATCAAACTGCTTTGTGTATTCTCCATTAAAAGATTAATTAAAAATGCTTATTTGTTTGCTTTTTTTATAGCAGTGTTTTTTTTAAAGATTATTAGAAAGCTAATTTTCTTTTATTTTATTATTTACTAGCGTTACCCGCCCCGGCTTCGCCCGTGGTAAAATTTAAAGGATTTTCGCTGCAATCGCTGTATTCATAATTAACGAATTTCAAAAATAAGTACAGCAAATATAATGTTAAATTTAGATGTAATGTTACCATTGTTTATTAGATTTGCCTTGAATTTGTGCGCCAGTTTTCTGGCAATAAACTTTTTCAGTGGTTTGAAGCTGAGTTAAAAATTGATATTTCTTGACAGTTAAACTATGTTAATACTACTTGATAGCAGTAGTTTACATAAACTCTTCATGAATTTGGCATAGCGTTAAATCCACGGCTGAACATTTGAGATCAAGTCATGACTTGAACAATGGTGAGTCATGGAAATTTCATGGAACACTGTTTGTACTTGTTTGTTCGTATGTGGTTCTTTTAACTTTCAATGAGTTTAGCATATCTGCTTGGCAGCAGCAAAATACTTATATGAGGCTTTTAAATTGGAGTATTACTGGAAAAAATCCGTACGCTGTGACATGTAGATGAGCATTTTCATAACTTTTGAAACAATATGACATTTTCTTGTACGTTGGTTAGCGATATGTATCGCTTGAGCGACACATCTTGACAGAAACATAATTAAAAAAAGTTGGTTCTCTATTTAACCACTCTCAAGGGACGAAAAAAAATTGCCCTTAAGTAGAAAATATGTTTTAATAGAAATTTTGAAAAACTTTACAGTGGAATGTCTGGGACCAAGTCTTTAAATAGAGATAGTCGTTAAATAAAGCATAGTTAAACAGAGAACCAGCTGTACAGCTAAATGGTGCAAAATAATTGTGATTAAAAACTGGTAGGAATAATAATTTTTAATTTAAAAAAAAAATAAGTGGAGTTATTGACGTGCAGAATAAATACACTAACTGCATTTTCACAAATTAAACATAAGTAGATATGAGTAAAAATTAAAGTCAGAGAACAACAACAAATGAGTGGCAAAATGTTTTAAAAAATAAATTTTATTGAATGACCACCCTGACCTGAATTAAAATGGTTTTGGGAGCAAGACTCTTCCCAATAACTATTTTAGAGAATTGAAACAGTCAAAAATTACTATTTCTTGATATGTACACAAAGTTAAGATGGCTTCGTAGCTCTAGATTCTAAGGAGTTTCTGTAAGCTCCTGATGATTATCTGAAAATAGTTTCCTTTTGTCAGAGCAATTCTTGACTTGAATCATGCCAATCCATAAACACAAAAATAACAGATTTATACTTGTCAATTGCATTTCTTTACTCTATCAGGGGGTTTTGCACATCTGATGTGCAGCTGCGGGATATGTAATGAGACTCATTAGTTAAGAATATAGCATGACAAAATCTAAAAGTTGTGAAATTGAAGATGAGAATTGTCATAAGTTTAAAGATTAAAAGTTATTTTTTTCTTTTTTTGCAAAATGGTTAAAATTCATTTTAATGTTGCAAAGGAATTTGAATTAAAACCAGCAGGGGAAAACATTTTTGAATAAAGAAAGTTATGTGAAGCTGTCAGTCTGCAAAAGAATCACTGCAAATACTTCACTTGATTGCAATACTTCATTTGCAAATTAAACACCAGTAGTATGAGAAAAGTTTAAAGACAAAAAACAATGACAGATAAGTAGTGCAAGAGAAATATTTTCCAATAAAGAAAAGTATGTGGATCTATTGGCAGTCAAAAAAATGATGTTTACTTCATTTACACAAATTAAACAACTGTGGATGTAAGCAAACTCAAAGTACAGACAACAGTGATAGGTTTTTAGCCCCCCCCCCCCCTTCCCTGTGGTTAAATGGATTTGGGTGCAAGATTTTTCCCAAAGCTCTTCTAATCCGCTGAAGCAGTGTCGAAAATTGCCTTTTTTTTTATATAAATGCAAGCTTTGCACATTTCATGCCCCCCCCCCTCTCTGTATGAAAATGGATTTTGGAGCAAAATTTTTGGTAAAAACTACGGTTGGCTGGAACAGAGTCAACAATTGATCTTTCTTGAAATGCAAACAAAGTCATTACTGCTTCATGTACTTTCCTTTAACTGGAGATGAAAATAGTGAATAGTTCTATCAGCAGCTGATTATTTGTGAGTAGCGACCTTTGGTTAAGCAATTCTTGATTTCAATGATTTTGAACCATGGAGATAAAAAAAACACCCATTTGTACTTGTCGATTCTTATGTGTTTCTTCAAACTTTCAGTGGTTTTAGCATATCTACTGGTCAGCACCAGAATACTTGACAGGCTTTTTTGGTAGGAGTATTACATAACACAAAATCCATAAGTTTGCCACAAAAAGGTGATTTCTTAGACACAATTTGGTTTTCAAATGGAGGGGGGGGGGATATAAACACATCTTGGCAGAAATATAATTGGAAAATTTTTCTTTACATTACAAAAAAGTGGGAGACAAAACCTGCAAGGGAAAATAAATTTGAACAAAGAAAGTTAACAAAAGCTATTGATATCCAACAGTATACTTACCGCAGCTGCTCAAATTAAGCATCAGTACAAAGGAGCAAATAAGATAGTCAGATAACAAACAGGTAAGTGGCGAGATGCTTCAAAAAAAAAAAAAAAAAAAACTTATAATTGCTTGACTCTTTGCCCTTTCCCACTTTTATGTGTTAAAATGGATTTCGGAGCAAGATTTTCTGAAAAAACTCATGTAGTGTGTCAGAGCAGAGTCAAAAATTGATATTTCTTGAACTGTAGACGTAGTTACTACGGTTTTGTAGCTGTAAATTCTTGCGAGTTTCTGTAAACTCGTGCTGGATTTGGCTAATAGTTAGATCAGCAGCTGATTTTTTGAGAGTAGCGACTTTGGGTTAAGCAATTCTTGATTCCAATGTTTCTGAGCTATGGAGATAAAAATAACACCCATTTGTACTTGTCGATTCTTATGTGTTTCTTCAAACTTTCAGTGGGTTTAGCATATCTGCTGGGCAGCACCAGAATACCTGACTGAGACTGTTTGGTAGGAGTATTACATGATACAAAATCCATAAGTTTGTGCCACAAAAGGCGATTATTCAGTTTTTCAGAAAGTATGATATTTTCTTCGAAAATTGTTTTCGACATGTAATGGCTTCAGAAAATTAACACATCTCGGCAGAAATAAAATTTGAAAATTGATTTAATTGTTGGAGAGTTTGGAACAAAATCTTAAGGGGAAAATGTTTTTCAACAAAGAAAATTAAGAGGAGCTATTGACGTCCAAAAGAAGTAAACTAAATTCAGTTTCACAAACTAAATATTAGTTAGTATATTATAAGCAAAAATGAAAATGGCAGAACAATGTCAATTAAGTGTCGAGATGTTGAAAAAAAACAAACTTAATTTCAATCTCCCGCTCCCCCTTCCGTACTAAAATTGTTTTTCGGACCGAAAGATTTTTGCCAAAACTCTTGTAGTGGGTTGGAGCAGAGTCAAAAGATGGATATTTCATGAAATTTAAACAAATTTAAAATGCTTCGTACCTGTAGATTCTTGCAAATTCTGTCAGCAGCTGAATAATTAAGAACATGGGCTTTTAGTTAAGCAATTTCTGATTAGAATGACTGGATAATGGAGACGAAAATAACACTAATTTGTACATGTGTATGCTCATGCCTTCATCAAACATTCCATGGGTTTCGCATATTCGCTGAGCAACAGCAAAATACTTGAAAAACACTTTTTAGTTGCATTATTAGATAACACAATTTGGTTTTTAAATTGAGAAGGAGATACAAATCTTGGCAGAAATATAACTGGAAAAATTTGTTTTACATTACAAAAAAGTCGGGGACAAAAACTTCAAGGGAAAATAATTTTAAACAAAGAAAGTTCACAAAAGCTATTGATATCCAAAAGTATACTTACCGCAGTTGCGCAAATTAAGCATCAGTAAAAAAAAGCAAATAAGATAGTCAGATAACAAACAGGTGAGTGGCCAGATGGTTCAAAAAAAAAAAAAAAACATCTAATTGCTTGACTCTTCGCCTTTTCCCACTTTTATGTGTTAAAGTGGATTTCGGAGCAAGATTTTCTGGCCATATCATAACCTTAAAATACACAGATGGCGAGAAAACCTTTCCCCAGTGTACCAAATGCCACCAGCACTGAGCTTCCCCCAAACACATTTTGGATTGTCTCGGAATTTCCAGAGAGGATATTTACTCGTCTCCTCTGCTGGTTGCGGACTTCCTCAGGGTCAATGGTTTATTTGAGCTGGGAGATAAGAAGAAGAAGTAGGAGTATTACATGACACAAAATCAATAAGTTTGTGCCACAAAAATGCGATTTTTCATAATTTTTCAGAAAGTATGATATTTCTTTTAACAATTGTTTCAGACATGTTTACAGTTGAAAATATAGACACATCTTGGCATTGCAAATTGATTTTAATGATGCAAGAGAGCTTTGAAATGATAGCTGCAGGGGAAAATGTTTTTCAATAAAGAAAACTGAGTGGAGCTACTGACGTCTAAAAGAAGAAGACTTATTATGTATGTTGAACAAATTAAACATCAGTAGATATAAGCAAAATTCAGTGTCAGAACAGCTACAGGAAAGCGGCGATACATTATAAAAATATGACTGTACTTTTCTGAATAAGATTGTAGGATATTTTCTCCTGAAATGTTTTTTGTCCATGCGTAGATTTAGCGACATATCTTGACAGCAGAGACGTGCCGTCTGGGTAGGCAAGGTAGGCAGTGCCTGAAGAATCCCATGAAGAAAACATACCATTTTTTTAATTTCATTAAATGACATGTAATGCGCTGATTTGGAAATATTAAGGCATTAAATAGCGAATAAAGCAGAAAAAATCCCGGAAATGTTCATTTTTCTTCCTTAAAAAGCACCAACTACCGCTGCTTTTCAACCACTGTATCTATACTGTGCGTAGTATTAGGAAGTGCACGTGCTCCGCACTTTTCTCCCCTAATGCTCGAAAAGCGGCGACGAAAGGCTGTCCGAAAAGTGCCTATGCGGTTTCCTCTTTTCTCCGCCGAAACTTGACTACGTGATGTAGAACTGTGCCTGTAGAGTCTGTGGCGTTTCTATGGTCTAGACTCTAGACGTCTTGATATCGTCTTTTGTACAGTACTGTTGAATGCTTACAGTTTGCTACTCCATTGTCGTGTTTTCTTTTTTATCAAATGCAGTAATTCTCAACTGTTTTAGGTTTTTTTTTATATCCCGCTTTTTCTTAGGATTAAGTTGAAACTGTATCCAATATGGAAATGAAATATATAAATTATATACATATATGCAGTCGAATATTCCTGCATATATGTATTTTATTTGTATTGTAAGTAAACATCTTTCATATTCATACTTTTTTACTACTTTTTACATTTTATGCGTTTTTAAAGATCTATATTATTCCACAAATCTACGCATCTGCCTACCCTAGGCATTAATTGACGGCACGTGCCTGCTTGACAGAAACATAATTTGAATATTGATCTTAATGTAGCAAAATAATTTTGTTTTAAAATTGCAATTTACAGTCAGAGAAGCATAGGTAAGTGGCAAAACAAATAAAAAAACAAACCTAACATTATGACCTCCCTCCAATTTTAAAAATTAATTTCGATGAGAGTTTTTTTGCAATATCTTTTTTTTTTAGTGGGTAGAAGCCGAGTTGAAATTAAATGTTTTCTAATTTTTGGAAATGTTAAAGGAATGAACACTGCTTCATAGTCTTAGTTAAAACCTGTTAGGCAAACTGTTAATAAATAAATACACAAAAGAAGAAATTTAAATGCTTTAGATTCTTATGCTTGAAGGGCCTCAGGTTAAACGACATTAACTGTCTTCCCTCCAGGAGCAAAAATATACAGATTATTTTTACTTCCCACTCTTGAGCAGCCAACGTACAACTGTTCATGTGAAAAACATGGACTTTCCAGATCGAGACCTACTACTTTTAAAGATTGCCCTTGGGATTTATTAATGCTGATGACAAAACTTAAACGAATAGGAAATTGCAATTGTTTGAATTCAAAAGGAACATCAGATGGAATAATTGGAATTCGAGGAATAAAACTTCCTTTCCTTTCGCACATCCAGTAATAATAGAGGCTTCAATGATATTCCGGGAAAAATTTTTTAACAGTAAGTCTTGTACCATTACAGAATGAAGAAGGATCTAAATTTCTTAGTTAGCATAATTGGCGCTCCTACTTTTAATTCCAAAATATGCAATGGAACTCCTGAAATTTCTAAAGAATTTAAAAACTCTGCTGGGTAATTAACTGCTTCATCAATGTTACAAACTGTGTCAACTGATTTGTAGATTTGAGAAGAACCAGGTAATCGAGATAGCAGCTGCTTATTTGTAACATCGACAGCATCAGTTTTTGGAGCAAAAATAGCTCTTTGAAACAACCAGTTCTCTTCCATATAATGCCTTACTATGTTTGGAAACACAGCTCCCAAAAGATCCAGTTGTGAGGCAACAGCAGTTCCAATTCTATCAAGAGAAATAATTCCACCTTGATTTTCTGCATCCAAGGCTTCATTTCCACGTTGAAGTAAATCATCAGCAAATGACTGCGCATTAGAATTCCCTGTTAAATAAACTCTCATGTGTGTTTACAATTTTAATCTTTTAATTCCATTCCAAATATAAGAAGATTTAATACATGCATGCATTTCATCAGCTCTTGTTCCACGCTGAATAACTGGTAGAGTTTGGCGAAAATCACCAGCCAGTAATAAAGTTATACCACCCATAATGCTATTATTGCAACAAAGGCCTTGTAGTGTACGATCAAGAGCTTCAAATGCAAACTTACGTGACATGGTGCATTCATCCCAAACTATGAGACTGCACTGAAAAGCATGCGTGCCATTAAATACAGTATTTCCTGCTAACTATAGCAGATATGCCACCAATTACATCAGATGTGCTATGGATTGCGGCAGATGTGCCTCCAATCGTAAGCAATCGCGTTGTTTGCCGAGCATTTATTTCGCCATTCACTATATTAACTGTAGCATTAAGTGAAGTGGGGGTACTAACCACAGCAGGTATGCTATTAATTACATCAGAAGTGCTAGCGACTGTAGCAGTGCCACCAATCTGGAGTAATCGTGTTGTTTGACGTGTAATTCTTTTATGCTCAAGTCTTATTTCTTTCTGTAAGGATGTTTCTTGGTTAATTCTTTGCTTCCAAAGTTCTCGTTGGTGTAAATTACGACTACGCAAACATCGCCTCCCTTTAGGTAGAGGAGGCATTTCTCATGCAACTGATAGGAACTTAGTAGCAAAAGCAAACATTTTGTAACTTTTGAAACATTTAATTTAAACAACTTTGTTAAATAGATGCAATTAAGGGCTATGTATGTATGAAATTAGGAGCAAAAAGAACATACCATGAGAAATAATGCAATGCGTGGCATAGTAGAAATTTCAAAAAGTAAATATTTTCATGTGTGATAAATGTATGTAAACCACCACAAAAGAATTTTAGAAAGTAAATTGAAAATTTTGAAGGAAAAACCCTGGAGGAAAATTGATAAACAATGTTATCAGCTACTTACCAAATACTGGAAAACGTACTAATACTATAGTGCTAATACGAATTGAAGAAATTTTGTAAATAAATAATGCGCCAAATTAAGTAAAAGAGAAGAAACGTTATTGCCCCAAAACAAAGTAAATGTCAGGAAATTAAAAAAAAGTAATCCAGCAAAAGAAGAAAATAAATCAGAGCGGAATGAACGAAATAAAGCGAATGACACTTACTTTGAAAACTGTAAATAAACGCACATGCCAGAAGTTGGCAATTGATTTCACTTCAATCACAAAGAAAACCCTTTTGGAGTGCAAAAGAATAAGGAGCGATACGTTGTGAATATAAGTTTTAAATAAATTTTTAAAAAATCTAGGGCGAATTTAAAAATTTCGGCTACGTCTTGCACATCATCAGTGTGCGGAATAATTTTGTACCAATTTTCATAATCGTACGTTGCGTAAATTTTCCAGGAGAGCGTTTGACCCGAACCCGTGACGTCATCAAACTTTGATTTTATATATATAGATGAGAACTAATTCATTTTTTAATGAAGAATAGTAACTTCTAAGTAGCTAGATTAGTATCAGCTGAAAATCTTATATATGTTTTTATGTACATATTTAAATGTCTACATTAAATAAATTAAGTCTTAACTTCAAGTATAATTTTGTGCTTTTGATATTTGTTCAAAATATAAAATTGTACTAAAAATGTAGTTTTGGACAGTTTTGGACACATGGGTTTTGGACAGGACGGTTTAAACCATGGTTTAAACCGTGGTTTTTACCGTTCTGTCCAAAACCTTGCCAACCCTGATCTGGAGTCATTGCTTTTTCTATCTGACTTTTTGATTTTATGCACAAAAAAGATCATATTTTCTTTATTTTGCCAGTGAAAAATTTAAATTTTCTTTTTGTTCGTCAGTGATAGAATTAGATTAGTTGTCTCCCCTATTATAAAATATGGAAAACTTAGGTTTTGCTTCTATTTTCAGAGCTTTCCAGCAATTTTTATTTAAACACACATTTTGCATAATAATCATAGAATTCCTAATCGTGGAACGTTTTTCGTATGTATTATGGATAAAAACCAATAAATCTCCATGAATAAAGCCCTTTCTATTCTTGTACAGGAAATCAACAAAAGTACCGACCTGATTGCCGTGAATCATTTACGGATCATTTCCAAGTAAGTTTTGTGACTTGCAATCTCAGAGTTATGATGTAACTTTCACGTTTTAGTTTGATTTAAGGCAAATTCCTTAATATATTGCATATTGGAGAATGAGGGCCAAAGTGCAGTGGTAAAATATTTGCACAGTTTGCAGCCCCACCTATCTTCTAACCTTTTAATTTATTTCTTAAAACATAGTTGATTTTAGTTGAAAAGTATCTCTAAGCAATAAAGAAAATGATGATATAAATGATATAAGCAATTAAAATGCATTGTAATGTTTTGTGGTTCATCAAATTTTGTTTGCTATTATTACAAAATAGTAAAGTTTTTGTAATTAATATTTCAAGTGTAAATTGAAATCTACTGATGCTACTGTGTAATACTTATTTAGTTAATCTTAGGCTTGTTTTGACTTTAAATGTTTTGTATGATTTGCCAAATGTAGATAACTCTGCACCTGTTATTAGATTCTCCAGGAAATCCAGCCTTAAAGTAAAGAAAATAATTGGAAGCATTCTTCTATGTCCAAAAAATGGGGCTTACCTGTTAGAATTTAATCAGATTTTTGTGAAAAATGAGGTTTCTTTCTTGCGGATAATCCCTCCCAGGAATCCTTTTTTTTTAAATTTAAAAATCAACTTTGTATATAAATGTATGCAGTTTGATTAAAAATGAAAAGAATGTATGATTGTTTAAATTGTGTTTTAAAATGTAAGCAAGCCTTTATTGGAAAGTATGCTAGTCTAAAATAACATAAGTATGAAGTGATGTTATTTGTGATTTTATTGCCTTGTCTATCCATAATTTGAAACTACGTTACTTGAATCCAGTTAACAACAAATTATAAATTAGTTTATTAACTCTATAATTTTGCTGTAAGGTTAATTATGTATTTTTAAATTGTTCTGGGAAAAATGTCGTTTCTTCTATGAAGACATTTTGTAGACAGCCCCAAGGGCGATGTAATAGAAATATTTGATTGCATTACCGTGTCTTTGACTCTGATGTATTCTCTCATAATTTTTTGTTGTGTGTGTATCATTTTTGCATTGATGAAGAGGTTCCATTTTTAAATAGCTATATGCTGTATTTTCTTTATAATTCGTTCTTTATTTTAGTTGTGCTTTCACATCAATCGCATGTAACATGCCTTCAGAATATGCAAATGAAATTCACATATGCTGCAATTGCAGTTAAGAACACATTCTCTTTAAATTACTAGTTTTATTTACAGTATGTTTTTTTTTCTTTTGTAACAGACAGGATACCTTGTTGCTGAAAGAAGGAGAGGAGCTGAAACGAAAGACCTACTCCGCACTCTGTATAGTGGATAAAGTTCTCTCCCATGAGGACATTCTGAAGCTGGAAAAAGTGAAGGACCTGGTCCTGATGCAGAAGACTCCATTGCGTGTGCTGCACAGGTGAATGCTTTGTCTGTGCTCACCACTAAGGCTCTCAATCGGTTCCTTTTTCTCTTTTTTAGCCTACTTTACCGTTAAAGTAAAAGAAAGACGAAAGAGAGCATTAATATTGGCTTAATGCATCTTAGAAATATCGCAAAGTCAAGAAGAAATTAAAAAAAAAATGAATATCGAAAAATTAAAAACTAGAAAGTAGGGTTTTGAAATGGTGAACTTGTGTGTATGTCTGTCCATCTCCACCTAATAACTTTCAAATGAACTTTCCAACTTGAGTAATCTTTTTTTTTTTGTTCAAAAGATCTTGGCAATTGCTCCTCATTCCCAATTAATTTTTTCATTTAAACAATTTTTTGTTCAATTTTAAGCAGTTCAAAAACTTAACATAAACGCCTATGGGGAAATATGAGACCAATATAGATTATCCACCAATGGGATCATATGTGTCCGACATATGATCCCAAACTAAGATGGGGATTGCCTTAAACAAACTTTGTTGTAAAATGCTCTTGATGAAGAATGCATGGAAAATATTTTTCCTGAATAAGGTGTTAAGGACTCCGATTCCGACTCCTCAACTCCAACCCTGCAACCATGGCAGAAATTTAGACTTGGAAAAAATAACTGACTCCTACTATTAGAATTTTAGATCCTTTGACTCTGACTCAACCTATTGACTCCGACTTTTCAACTCCAGCTCTGAATCCTTGACTTTTACTCTGACTTAGCAAACAAGACAGAAATGCAGGCTCGGAAAAAAATAACTGACTCCTATAATGAGAAGTTTAGTGCCTTTGACTCTGCGTCCACCTATCGACTCCAACTTTTTGACTCCGACTCCAGCACCAAATCCTTGATTCCGACCCCGACTCCGAAGCCATGGCAGAAATGCAAGCTCGGAAAATATGACTGACTCCTGTCAGCATTTTAGTAGGTTTGATTAAATATATTAATTTAAAGTAGACTGGCATGTTAAGAGCCTCATTAAATTGTTGCATTAAAACATAACGTTTGACAATCTTGGATTTCATAAAATAAAAGAGGGCTTGGGGTCCTTGAACAAAAGTCTTCCAAAAGTAAAGTCTTAAAAACGCTATTGTAAACCATATTTAGTAACCTAAGACGTTCAGTAGTTCTTAACATTTGAAGCTTCAAAAATTCGATGTTATTAGAAGCAAAAGCGGATTTAGCTTCTGGTATTGGAGGGTAGGAGGTCTGGGGGTTTAGAGTTTACCCGAGAAAAATATTGAATTTATAGTTTTTTAAATACAGTTTTAGAGTTTTTGGTGATGTTAGAGGGAAGACAGATATCAGGGACCCCACAATAAAGAACGATAGCTTAAAATATGTTCTTTATAATCTGTGCAATGCTTGAACTATGATATGAAATGAACGATCTGGTTGGTGTTGTAGGCGCACCCTGTCCACTCGTGAAAGAATCCTGCACAACCTAGAGGCGCAGATGCTGGATGACCACATGCTGCGGCTGCGAATTGAGACTCAAGCAGGAACGTATCCTTTTTTTCTTGAACAGAGATTGCATCTGTAAGCAACTTATTTGAGCTGCTTGTTCATAGTTTATTCAGGGTTGGTAATTTTGCCAACCTCGGGACAGAAGAAAAAACAATGACAACGATGGATAAAAACAGCAACACTAGAAAAAATGGCAAAAACTTAATTTTAAATAAAAATTGCATTGAATTTTGTTAATTAAGGATTAGGAATTATCAGGGTTCATCAGTATATCAATCGATATATATCATGATATATGTCCAATATTTATTTGAAAAGATGTTTTGACATTTTTGATATTTATTGTGAACTACAATACAAAAATCATATTAATTATATTAATATCTTTTATTTATTAATAAAATAATCAAATAGCAGAACTACTTTTATTAAATACATTACTTCATCATTCATATAACAGAATGTAGTAATATAATCCTCTTTTATTTTCATGCTCATAAGATTATTGGCAATGTTGCAATTTTAATATAGATTAAAACTGCCTAGTTAAACATTAAATATTGATCAGAAAAATGGAAATTGTCTTATAAGTTTTCTCTAACTATAATGCACAGATTTCATGATAACCAGTATCAATATAAGTTGTGTTATATTTCGTTTTTAAACATTAAATTTCAAAAATAATTGCAAATGTCAGTTACATGAAAATACCATTTAAAGTACATTAATTTTTTCATGAAATGCATATTTAGATATCAGTAATGAAAGAAACGTTGATATCTATGCATTATAATTGTGATGTAAGAACATAACCTGTGATTTTAGGATGTGTTTACCATTTAAAGCCTATAATTAGTGCTAATTGAAAGTATCGGATATTTTTGATAGTTTAAAACCTTGGAAGTTAAACTATCTATCTATCTATCTATCTATATATATATATATATATATATATATATATATATATATATATATATATATATATATATATATATATATATATATATATATATATCCGAAGGCGGACTTCATATTTAAACACCTAATATTTAGAATACATTTAATGCTCTAGCAGCAATTATGCGCTGATTGAATGTAGAATATCTTATTTTCACATTTTACCCATATATATATATATATATATATATATATATATATATATATATATATATATATATATATATATATATATAATATCAGAACTGTAAGAAGAAAGACGAAGAGACCACACCAAAAGCCCATAAATGGGCAAAGCAACTAAACTAAAAAGCTAAGTATATAATATTACAAACAAATAGTAAAAGTTAAATAGAAAATGGCACATTAGGAGAAGTGAAAGGAGAAAGGTTGAATCCAGAGCTCATCAGCCGTGGGGGATTCAAGAGTGTTGGAAAGACCAAAAAATTTAAATATAAACTATAAAGAGGATGTTTAAGTTCAAAATATGCAGTCTACAGATCTTCATTGGGCAAAACAGCACCAATGCAAGTCTACAAACTGTACATAAGAACAAAAACCTAAAACAAAAGCAGGGGTTTTAGGTAACGGTTCTAAAACGGTTCTTATGGCATGTGTGTAGAGCAGGCTTGGAGTCAATTACGAGAAAACGTAATCGATTACGATTACGATTACGAACATGAAAAAATGGAGATTACAATTACGATTACGATTACAGTCATCTGTGAAATCGCTATTACGATTACAGCAAAGATTAGATTACGTAAAAAATGTAATCGATTACGATTATCATGTGACGATTACGATTTCGATTACGCGATTACAGATTTGTGAGGAATATATATATCATTACATAATGTTCATTCACGACAAGAGCGCTACATTTGAAAAATTATGATTTTTGATTATCTAATATAGTGATGAATGAAATGATGATTGCAACCAATGTGTAATCTTAACTTAAGGATTAATTATTATTTTATTTGATTTAGTTATTTTTTTATCTTATTTTTTGAATTCTGACGTTGCAGCAGCAAATCTATATCTATAAAAATGAGTTTATGTTTACTTGTTCTCTATACAAATCCACAGTTTGCGTCAGATTTTCATCAAACTTGACACAGAGGTTCCTTGATGCCCTAGAATTCTCATAGGCGGGGTCTTGAAATTTTAAAAATCTAAAAAGCTCAAATTTAAATTTTTTGTCAAAAAATGACCCTTTTATAGGAATCTAGCCAATTTATATTGTAATCGAGATAGGCCTTTTAGCATTCAAATTGATGAAATTTAAGATTTTTAAACATGAGTATTTTCCAACAATGATTACGATTAAAGTAATGAATTTTCAATTTAAGGCTCACCTATTTCCTTTTAGCATTGAAATAAGTAAAAAACAATCATAATTCATGTGGACTTTATAAAAAGAACCACGGATTTGAATTTCAAATTTGCAATGCGACGACAGTTGTGTCTGTAATGGAGATAAGCCTTCAGAACGAGAAATAGATTTATTTCTGAGTTATAATAATTTTTACTTTGTAGGTGGGAACAATTAATAGAGAAAAGTTAATATTTTAAATTTGGCGGGTGAAATTGATGCAATTTTTTCACTTCCATGTGCATATATTTCATGCCAGTGGACGCGGCAAAGCACAGACAACATTTATCTTTAATTTTCACCTTTTGATAAGACTATTTTTCTGTAAACGTTTAACTTTTTGTAATATTTTAGTTTTCTTCAAAGTTTGTACCTAAGAGACAGATTGATGCAAATTATTTTATACCCATATGAATAGAACTCTTTCAAACTTTTTTTCCCTTAATGCTATGTTGTATTAATAAGCACCCGGGCAACACCGGGTATTAAGCTAGTTAGCGATAAATGAAATAAAAGCACATCCAAATTAATTTGAACCATTTAAAGTGCACTTAAATACTGCACAACTATTTTATCCATCTATAGGTGATTAGATACAGGTGCATGCACTAGTAGATTTAACTCTGGACACTTTTCAATTTTTTAAAGATTTCACCATTAAATATTGTGTAATGAATTATAAAATTTAGTTATTTTACTTAAATAATTTATTTATTACTTCTCTATTATGTATGTATTCATTTCATGTGAATATTACCTTTATTTATTTTACTAGCAGTATCCGCACGGCCATGCCCGTGCAATAAATGTAAAGGATATCAACTGAGTAAATTAAGGTTCACTCTAACCCTCTGAAGTAAAATTGCTGTATTCTTTACAAATGTGCCCCACAACCTTTTAAATTCCAGAAAAAGTCCTGTTAAAGTTAAAAAAAATTTGCCAAATAAATCAAAAAGACATTAAGTTAAGTAACAGGAGATTAATTACTCAAATTTAGTCAATTTTCAAGGCTTAACTCTATACGCAAATTTAAACCACTATGAACCTACAGGGACAAAAAAGCAGTTTGTCTGGAAAATGGAACTTAGTGTTTCAGTTTTGCGTATAGAGCCTTGAAAATTGACTAATTTGAGTAATTAATTTTTCCCGTTCTAAGTGATGGAGAAAAACGCTCTAAAACTTTTCTTTTCAGAAAAAAACCCCTTTCCAACGATGTGTAATGTTAGGGGGTGGGGGACCCTCCCTCAATTAGGTAAAGTACATCTAAAAGGAGACTAATTAAATAAATTAAAAATAACTAATTCAAAATTTAGAATTCGGCGTTCGAGGTGCATTTTACTGGGATACGTTCGAATATTTGTGCCAAGCTTCAGGTCTGTAGTTGCTGTGAGGGCTTCTATCCATCTGTTACAAACATACATACAGAGCCCGTCATCTATATACAGGGTGTTCACTCCTATCGTGGACCAATAGCTAATTTCTAAACCGTTAGAGATAAACATATAGTTTATTTAGGAAAAAATCTCCAAATTACGAAAGGAATTTTGGGTCTATTCAATGTTTTTCAAAAAATCAAATTTTGAAAGAGTTACGAAATTTAAATTTTTATACAGCCCCCCAGTCCTATCAATCATATTTAGTAAAACATTCTTGACACTGTAACGTTTAAAACTAAAAAAAAATCACTGTTCTACCACAAAAATTGACCGAGTTATGACGTTTTGAAAAATCAAGATTTTGAAGGATTTCGGATACGGACCCTTAAGCGATCTCTCGATGACGTCATGAAATAATGCAAAATCTTGATTTTTCAAAACGTCATAACTCGGTCAATTTTTGTGGTAGAACAGTGATTTTTTTTTAGTTTTAAACGTTACAGTGTCAAGAATGTTTTACTAAATATGATTGATAGGACTGGGGGGCTGTATAAAAATTTAAATTTCGTAACTCTTTCAAAATTTGATTTTTTGAAAAACTTTGAATAGACCCAAAATTCCTTTCGTAATTTGGAGATTTTTTCCTAAATGAACTATATGCTTATCTCTAACGGTTTAGAAATTAGCTATTGGTCCACGATAGGAGTGGACACCCTGTATAGAGAGAGATAATGCAGGCTATAAACAAAATTGTCTTCAAATGAATTTTGATTTTTTTCGTATAATTAGCCTTGGCAACAAAATGTGATGAAAAAGTAACGGCTTTGTTACAAAATATTGACTTAATAAGCATGAAGCAAACCTTTTCCCCACATAAAATATATATATATATGTATTATATTTTTACGTATTATTCTCCAACTCCATTAATATTTAAAATGTATACAATCAAACAATTCTTGAAACAATATAATTAGAAAATGAGTAAAAAGTTTTCATAGGATTTCTTGATATCAAGTTTCTTTTCTTTTCTTTTTTTTGCTTGTATGACCCTTTTATAATAATAATTTATGTCAGATTTTTTAAGATATACTGCTATTATTGCTACTATAAACATGAAACTAAAACAATAAACAGAAATACAAAAGAAAAATTGAAATTATTCTAAGCGTAAAAAGATAATTAATATTTAAAAATAAATAATTGATTTCAATCATACACTTAAACAAATGTTTTAATAATCTATAAACGCACAACTTTTTCTTTATATACTTTTGAATTAAAAATAAAATTGGCATTAAAATACAAAGCATAAAATTAATGTACCTGAAGTATAATTGCAATTTGTTCTTGTTCTGACAAAATTCCTCCTTTTCCGATTATGAAAGTTGGGAAAAAAAGCACTGAAAGTCATGTTACCGCGGGGCCGTCGCGATTCTCTCCTCAACCGGGGACCCGGGACCGTCTCGATTGTCTCCCAGATAACCGTTAACAGAATCCAGTCGAACTGAAAACATGTGTAAGTATTTTGACACCACTGTTGTATTCCGAGGTGGCGGCGAACGCCACTTCGTTTGTTGCTGTCACTGACAGCTGATGAAAGGGAAAATTGATGACCCATCCTAAAAATCAAGGGAGACGTTTTTGTTACAGGCGGCGCCTAAAGGTTGAAAAGCACTTAGGGCTCAATTTTATTGCTCTCATTTACAAACAGCGGGTAACGATCACTGAGGAGCTCCCAAGTCTTTCCTAAGCTTGTATTGAACTCTGATCTATCCCCCATTGTTGAAACGTAACTTGGAAAATTTCGCTTTCAGCAAGTCGGGATTACACGATTACAAGGCCAAATTACGATTATTCAAACTTAGATTACAATTACGATTACGCAAGAAATACTTGATTAAAATTACGATTACACGATTACGAGTGTTCCATTTCCAAATTATGATTATGATTATGATTACAAAAAAATGTAATCGATTACGCGGATTACGATTACGTAATCGACGATTACTCCAAGCCTGGTGTAGAGCTAAATCGAACTTCCACCCTAATAGTGCTCGTGAATCGTTTCTATTCCACCTTAAATCAAGTAAGGGTATCTATACTTGTGCTCGGTACCCAAGTGGTATAAGTAACAGCACAACATAAATCTCGTAATCAATATGAACTGATTCAAAATTTCTCATACTTCTTCATACATAAGTGAAATATTTCAGCTAATTGAAAGAAAAATGAAATTAAGCCAGAGATTCAGCAGTTTTTTGATATTTTACACTCTTAAAAAGCATGGAATTTTGTTTAAAACTTTTCAATTTAACCTTTAGGAACCAGGCGGTACACATGTTGTACCGTAATTTTTTTTTTTTAGAGGACGGGGTTGAAATTTTCACTCGAACCCTTTGGAGCGGGGATTTTTTCAAGGTTTCATACGTCCGGTACGACAGTTTATACCTTCTCTTTTCAATGGAAAAGAAATCTGTAGTTCAACTGTCGTACTACCTGGGTTGAAAGAAAAATTTCCAAAAAACAGCCTGGTTCCAAAAAGTTATGGATTTCAATCAAAATTTTAAAAATTTAGTTTTTCGCTTCTTTATGAAGTATGGGAAGCAATATGAAAATTCCGATTCCCGTAGCGGATACTAAGAGATCGTGATTTTCAAAGTAAAATAAAAAAACATCCTTTTCTTGACTCCAGACCTTCAGCTATGTGAAGGAGTTTGTTCACGGAGATTTTGGAAGGACGGTCCCTCACTTGGGTGACCTCCTGGATGCGAGAACAGACATTCTGGAGCTGGACGTTGAGGTGAGTCTGTTGATCCACACTTCTTTTCTCAAAAGGCAAAAAAAAAAAAAAAAAAGAAATAGGTGCTTGTATTATGTGCATCAAAAGCTGTATTTCTTGAATTCATAACTGTGTGTTACTTATTTATTTATTTTTTTAATATGGGTCAGTTTAATTTGATTAAATCGAGAGTCATTTCAACTTGCAATGATTTCATAGTTAGTTTTTATTACGGGAAAGACGCAGAGGAACTGGAGAGTTATTTGTCATGTGGCAATTCCAATTTTAATTTAACAGAATGCAGATTCATTACTTTTCATACTACAGTTGAGGCACTAAGAAGCAAAGATATGTAACTGGACTTTTTGAAGTTTAGGGTAAAATGCGTGTAAAGTTCAGGCCCTTGGTAGGCTTTCATTAACGAGCTTTTTTCAATCATGGTATATTACAAAAATTACCAGGGCTACTACAGTTAGGGCAAACCCAACCTGCCAGCATTGTAATTCTATAATTATGATCTTCATTGCCTTTGCAAGGCTGACAGGTTGCCTCAACTGTTGTAATCACCTTTTGCCTCAAAACAGTGGAGAGTTTCTTCTACTATTTGTTTTGTATACCTCCAAATGTTTAATTTTTTAATTTATCCTCTTTGCATCTAGATGCTTCAATTGTACTTATCCATTTATCTATAACCCTCATAGGCCCTCCTACCTCCCTCCCTGGTACTCTGTCATTGCATCTAAAAGGACAGAGGACCAGAGTGGTCTCTAATGCTGCATTTCTCAACTATTTGCAAACTCTGTACCTCTGAACCAGACTAACGTAAGTCCATTTTCGTCATTTTTCAGTAGAAGGCGAAAACGATTGTCAGATGCATGCAAAGGATGGGACTCGCGCTCTTTTCATGCTGCTTAATAATTGTGAAGGAATTTGTTTTGTAGAATACTGTTTTAATGGGTCGATGTGGAATAAGATTCTACATACAATGAAGCAAAAAAATGAAAATCGCCATTTTTGTACTTAAATCGTTCTGGTTCTGAGGTACAGAGCTGACAAAAGCTTTTGAAAAAAATCGAGCTGACGATTTTCTTTTTGCCAAAAAAGAAAAAAAAAACTTTGATTCCCAGAGTTTCAGAACCAATTATAACTAAATTTAAGGTGCTGAATTAATATATGAAATTAATTTTTCTCTATCAGCTCTCCTTTTTTTTTTAGATTAGTGCTTTTTTAACCAGCTATTATACCCAAAAGGTACCATCTTGAGTCCCATTTCATGCAATTCTAAAACAAGTTTAGGTTTCTAAAGCAAGGATTTATTCCTGTGCAGTTTTCTTATTGTCAACTGCCAGTTGATTTACTTTGAGAAAAATTTACTAGATAGAGTAAACATCTGACAAGTTTAGTAACAACACTTTAAAGATTTCAAATCGATTTGTGATTTCCAGTGGCGTTTTCAAGGAGGGATTCAAAGATGCTCAGTCCCCTCCCAAAATAAAATGAAACTACTACACATAATGAAGAATTATTTTGGTTTTTTTTTAAACACATTTGATTAACTCTCATTAGCTTGGGCCATGCAAACCTTGCTTTGCACGAAATGTAACATGTTGGACCTTCGGATACAATATTTGTGTAGTGTAATAATAGTTCCATGTCTTGCTGTTTCATTTGATCTATGGATGTGACTTAAACCTGTGTATATTTTACAAAAATGGTATTTCTAAGAAAATCTCTTACTCCAAAAAAAAAAGTGCTGCATTTGACATCAATTCGCCAAATTCATATGAAATCATTTCAAATTACCCTAGCATCAAAACAGTTGGTGCCATGTGCAATTCATGTGTTGTCACTTTTATTGATGTATTTAATGTTACTTAATTTTTTTTCCTGTTTCTTTGCTGAATGACTTTTTTTTTTTTTTTTCGTTTCAGAGCATTCATTTGGATTGGCCACCTGCTCAAGAAAATAAAAGCTGACTTATTTTCTAGCTGTCCGATTCATTATTTCTCGAGTATATTACTCATTGACTTTAATCAAGAGGGGGACATAAATTAAAACGGTTGTAAATATGAGTTTAAATATGACATTTTTGTTCCCTTCACATTTATGCCATCAATTTGTTCGGCAACATAGATTTTTCATGGCGTGCCAACATCTATGTTGAATTTGAGGTTACTTAGAAAGCAACATGGCGAGACTTCATTGGCATAAGCAAAAAAATATATATGTTACGGTCAAAGCCAAAATCAGCCAGTTAGCAAATTGACCAGCTAATTCAAATTTTGGCCAACGTTGCTGTAAACTTATCCCAGCCCATGTCAGATCTATTTTTGAGTTTCGGTTTTAGCTTGCCAATTACCAAAGTGACTTGGGACAATCGGCTAAAGTTGGAAGGAAAAAATCAAGAGCAAATTGTTTTACATACCGTTGAAAATGAAATATTTAAAAATGTGAACTTCCATGTACTTTTTAAAAAAAGTCTAACTACATTAGAAACAAATTTAAATATAAATGACATCTATACGTTAAAAATAATCTTGTAATGCATAAAAATATGATACATAATGTCGTGTTTTTCTGTTTCACACTAACGTCATTATAGAAGGCACTCAATGAACGTGTTAGAGTGAAGATATTAGATTTTAGCCCTTCTAAATGACGAATTATATATTGAGCAATTGAAGATATTAGATTTTAGCCCTTCTAAATGACGAATTATATATTGAGCAATACGTTGCATATGGTGTATGAATATGAAGGCTAATTGATTGCTTAGATTCGTCAAGAGTATAGTGCTCATCTGGTAAGTTGACCTCCGACATAGACAATGTTTCCACTTTTTTGGGTAATTGGAGTCAAGTTAATTGGGTGACTTTCGCAGTTGTTTTGAAAAAGTATTCCAACTCAAATACATGGCAATGACCTTTTCCTATTACCTGAAAAGAAAGTCAACACTGTCAAGGTCATAGCTCAACTTTCCAGAGTAGCAATATTGTCCTTAGTCTTTTTCTGCTTCATAGTCCGTTTGTTAAGGATCACAGACCTTAACATTATTACATCACAGACCTTAACCTATTTTTAAAAATTGCTTACATATGCAGAATAATTGACTAGTGATAGTGACAAACCAAACATGAGTTTAGACATAATTGTTGGTTTTAGCTTGATAAAAGACTTGGTAAAACACCTTACGGAAAATGTTGATTAAAATATTAGGAACAAAAAAGAAGAGAAAATCTAGAAGAAATAAAAAGTAGAAAACTATGAAACCTACAAAGTGTGTATTTTAAGTAATGAGAATAAGTCCACAAAAAATATTTATTAGAGATATAACTACAAAACTTTAGTAGTCTTCAAAATATGCTCCTTGAGCATCAACGCATTTCTGCAGGTGACGTTTCTACACTTCGTTCGCTCCTTGGAAGTCACTAACCGAAACATCCTTCCATAGGCGTCACCGAGGTCCTATTATTGGGGGGGACGGACATTAATCTCATTTTGGCTTACAAAATTTCATTGTGCGGTACGAAAAAGATCTGTAATTTGGGTAGCCAGAGGGAAGGCGTCTATCCCCCCCCCCGGGTTTTAGAAACGATTTGTGTGCAAAGATTTACAAAGGTATTTTGTTTTTTATTTTCTTATTATGTATACTGAGTATGTTTCCCTTGCCAAACCCCTCCCCCCCTCACCGTAAACTTGAACTGGTGAGCCTGCTACAAAATGCTATGTGACGTACTATAGCACATAGACATCTTACCAAAAACATTTCACTTTTGATCTTTTTAAATGAATTGGAGTTAACATACCTATTGTCTAATTTTACAAATTCGAGCAACATGAAAAATAAGATGAGACACAAAAGATATCAGCCCACGAAAAGATAAAAATTTAAAACATTTATTCTAAAACTAGACCAAAAACACTTCTGCGACTGTTTTTGCTGAGGATGAGTTTTTTTTTTGCAATTATTTTTTAATCAACATTGTCCAGTACATCTTTGTGGACATAACACATTGCAACGTGGTTTAAACGTCAGTTTAAACCAGAAAACCACTTAAACTTAAAAGTTTAAAAATTCAGAATTCAGTAGAGATTCTAAAGTTTTGGTTTCATAACTTTTTGCAAACATAGGAAAAAATCTGGTATGGACCCCACACAACTTCCTTTTACGTGTAAATCTCTTAGTAGTTGTCTTAAGTGTTAAAAAAAGTGGTTGGAGTGAGCAAGGTAACAATTCAAATATTTACTCCCTTAATCTGCCACGAAACAATGCAAAAAATATTTTACAATAGTTAATTTACTAAATATTGCTGATTTTAATATAATTCAGTGAATTTTTCGCAAAATATCGCCAATAGCGCCAAGTTGAACCCAAATTCAAAAAATAATTTTTTCGGCAAACTTGTCGCCAACTTGGTGATATGTCGCCAAGTTGGCGTCAAACACTTGGCAATTAAAAGCTTGGCGACATATCACCAAGTGGTCACGCCAATTCATATCACTTGAGTCTGCATTGAAATTAACACTGATTTACCTCATAAAAGGGGTAAAACACCCCCTTGGGAACATTCAAGTGCAACGACAAGGGGAGGTGCACAACTAGACCATCCTCGGAGCCTACATACCAAGCTAGAAGCTTCTACGGCATACAGTTTTTGAGTTATGCGACACACATACGCACATACATCCCCACATACGTACATACAGACGTCACGAGAAAACTCGTCGTAATTAACTCGGGGGTGGTTGAAAAGGATTTTTCGGCTGCTTATATGTTGGTAGGTACATATGCACGTGCTGACAGGTCGAAAAAACTACTGAACATTCATTCGGGGGTGAGCAAAATCAAAATTTAGACTCAAATTTGAGTGATTTTTTTTTTCGCGATCACAATACTTCCTTTACTACGTAAAAGGAAGTAAAAGAATGAAATATGAAATAAATGTTTGATTGAGCATACAAATTTCAAACAGCTAAAATATTAATAAAAATTGAAAAAATAAAAAATATGTAAAATTAGAGAGTTGAGAAGAAAATTTTTCAAGGGAGGGAATTTGCGCCAAAATTAAATACCTAACTTTACTTTATTCGGTTATTGTCTACATAAGAACTTTCTTTTTTCTGAAATCAATGTATCACTTGATTATTGATTTATTGTAACGTGTGTCTTCTTATTTCTGAATTTTTAAGTGAAACTTGTGAAAAAATATTGGGGGGATGAGAACCTCTTGCCGGGGGACGTGATCTTCGATCCTCACTTATCTTGCCGCAGATGGGAAGTGACATAAAATTAAATAGCTTAGTTTATTTTATTCTTTATAATGTCTTCATACGAAGAACTTTCTTTTTTCAGAAATCAATGTATCAATTGATTATTAATTTATTGTAACGTGTGTCCTCTTATTTCTGAATTTTTAATTTTAAAGTGAAACTTGTGAAAAAATATTGGGGGGAGGACTGTCCCCCTCTTCAAAATTATTGGGGGGGACACGTCCCCGAATCCCTACAGGCCGTGACGCTCGTGCATCCTTCAGAGCATGTGTGCAAGTCCTTCTGACATCATCTAAGGCCCCGTGGCGGCGCCACGACGTTTGAGGGCAGTTCTCACTGTAGGGAAGAAGAAAAGGTTTGCTGGGGCAAGGTCGGGGCTGTAGAAAATCTTTTGAAACAGCCTCACGGTTTTGCTTTTGAACATCCCTTAAAACTTTTGGCGCAAATCTTCCTCATCCCAAGATCCTCACCGATTACCCCTCACTGTACAACCATTCTATCCATTCCTGCTGTTCTGCGATCATGCTAACACTTAAAAGTGGTTCCGACCCTGGGAGTAATTACCCCCAAATAGGCAAAATTGGATTTCGATTGCATCATCGTATGATCACAAAACAAAGGTATAAACAAAGTCATAGAAATCGAATCTAATTGACTACAATAATCTGTAATCTTTCGTGATTAATGAAGAAATTAGTGTTTTTAAAAATTACATGTTTAATGTAATTTAGAGCACGACTTAGCATTGACCGACATTGCACCAAATTTAAAATACATTTTACCCTTTATATGCCTCGACGGGACTTAGAAGTACCGCTTATATTACTTTATAGTACAGTAAAACCTCTTCAATACGGACACCTACGGGACCTAAATATTGTCCAGTTTAAAAGGGTGTCCGTCCGCTTAAGGGAGGGACAAGAAAAGTGAATACAAAATTAATTTCTAAATAATTTAATTATAACAGAGCAATTAAACTACACAGATTAAAAGAAAACTTACTCACTGATCAAGAGCTATATCTTTGTAATTACAGAAAAATAATGAAATGGAAAAAGCTTTAATTCCAGGTTCAAAAAAAAAAAAAAAATAAATAAAATAAAATAATTTAAATATGCTAAGAAAGTATATAAACATACCTATGTTAGTTTCGTAAAAAAAAAAAAGATAGTTTAAAAGTTTGCTTCGAATAGTTTATGCTCATCATTCTTCATGATAAATTTCAAGCTCTTGAGTTAATTTTACTCCCATTTCTTCATTTCTTGCTGTGTAAAAACGTTTTAATTCATCAATGTATGTTTGAGCATCACGTAAGTTTCTAATCTTCGTGTCTCCAGAAGGTGCTTCCACTATCCGGGCATTATTTTCTTCTCCGTCACTTTCGGTTTCCTTGTGTTTAACGCATTCAACTATCTCCTCCATTTCTAAGGAATTTATCTCACATTCAACATCTGCATCAATGTCAGCAAATTCATCGCCTTTAAAAGCGTTTTCGCCACTGATGTGTATTAATTTTGTTGATTCATTAATGGGTTCTTCCTCATTTTCGATTTTTTTTTCAAAGTCAAAACTTTGCGATTCATTTTTTTTACGCAGATGCGAATAGAGGACACACGATGCAGCAGAGTCAAACGAGGTACCCCTTCCAAAACTCTAGAAATTAAACTAAATCCTTCCAAGGAGCTTCACTTCTTCCCCATCGCAATAATCCACAATTCTTTCCATTCACACTTATGCTATTGTTTTTCACTTCAAAAGAAACCCTGTTGCTGGAATTAAGTACGCATCACTTTTCAACAATTGACCCCGTTCATCGGGAACTCATTAAGTGCAGCAGAGGCAGTAGTCTGGCAGTAGAGGTTTTCATAAGACTAATAAAATCACGTTCTCAACCTCTATTGTAAACACTGAAGAGCACATGGCGGCAGGACCCTATGAGCTAAAGTCCTGACACGGCGGACAGTTTGTTACTCTAGGGAAAATATTAAAATATTTAACCAGTTTACCGAGTGGAGTCGCTCTCTCATGGACCAAACAGCTTTGTATTGTCCCTTAGAAAATCAACGCGTTTAATCCCCAAAGAGCCTTAACACTAACACCCAAAACAATGTCTGCTTTCCCCCCCCCCCACCCTCAGCAGCAGCAAGACCTTTTTTCACTGTCCAAGTTTTTCCTGAAATTGGGTAAGTGGTAAAATTATTATGGTTTTGGTATGTTGCGAAAGAAGGGTTGTTTACAATTCCCCCTTTGTTGGTTGGCCCCTTTTCACTGTTGGTTGGTTCCAACAAATTCTCGTCTGTGTTTGGGAAGTGAAAAACTGCAATCAAGTCCCATTTGTTTTCAAATGCGAAAAAATCCTCTTTTTTTTGTTTTTTTTCGTCCTAACAAGAAAACCCTAAAACAGAATTTCCCTCTTCTCCGAACTTTGTTCCGTCCGTGTTCCGTTTTAGTGGAGTAAAGAGAAACCCACCCCTTTTTTGCAGAAGATAAAGCAGTGCACCCTCCCCGTGCCCCCCCCGGCTCGTTTACGCGAGTGGTTCCCACCCACCCCGCGCCTCCTTCACGGCATTAGTGGGGGGCAGATTTCTTTAAAGGGGGCGCTCCCTCGTGTGTGTGACCCCCCTAGAAAAAAGGGATGGGAAAGCAGAAAATAAACAGTCCGCCAATGAGGGTGTGACCCGCCTTTGTGGGGGGGTCCCGTTAAAGGGAGGTTTTTCCCCCTGTATTTGGGAAAACCTAAAAAGGTTTGGAAAAACCCTGCCCGGGAATTTTTTGAAAGTTTCCATCCCTTTTTCCCTTTTTTTTGAAGAGGTGGATAGGAAAAGGTTTCCCCCGCGGTCGGAAAAACCCGGGTTTTTTTTAGGGGCCCCCCCAAGGCCCTTTTGGGGGGCCTCAGACCCCCACTGATTTTTCCCCAAAAAAAAAAAAAAAATTCCCTTTATATGGCCCGTTTTATGTTTCTTTCCCGCAAAAAAAATAAACCAAAAAAAAAAAAAAAAAATTTTTATTTTCTTTAAAAAATTTAAATTTTGGGGAAAAATAAAGGGTCCTAAATTAAAATAAAAAAAAGGGCTAAAGGCAAAAACCCTCAAACTATTTTTTTTTTAAC
>JAXGGA010013746.1:0-34205 GCA_038373865.1 Uloborus plumipes
CACTATATGCCTCAGCTATAGTGCTCGAGACAGCAGTAGTAACTGTTTCATTTTTTTTCAGATAAGGGCCTAAATATTTCTCATTTTATTAAATCTCTTCGTCAAGCATTTTTATATCACAGAAGACATATGAGTTAAATTAACTTTCAAAAGAAAGTTGCTCAAAAATATTTATGGTTTCTTTAATAGGATAGCTATCAACATCCCGGTCTAAAATGGAAAATATATCCCAGGAAGTACGCCATATATGTCACTTCTAAGGTTCTACAAAGTAAGTTATTTTCTTTATGAAGCTAAAGTTGAATTATAGTGTAGACTCTGAAGTATGGAAAGAAAGCTCAATTCATTTCTTTCGGAATACTTTTTATTTTCTTTTAAGCGAAACCAAACTTGCTTTCGTTTAAACTGTTAACTCATGCTATTTAATGCTGTTACGAAAACAAACTTGCGATCGTACGAAAATTTAGGTTAAAACAAAGTCTTGATGTTAAAAACGTATGGGATCGAAAAACATAGCAAATAGTTTTATTTATGTAATAATATTAAAAGAAAAATGATGTTTCTGAAAATGATGCATTGCAAAAAAAAACCGTTGTCTTTACAGTGTAATACTGGCAGCAGAGGTTCCAGTTTAAAAATGTAAAATGCATAGTAATAAACTGTGCAACTAGAAATTTTAGTTTATTACTGTAAAGCAGCAATTTTACAGTTTATTCTCACAATTTTACAGTTTATTAGCACAAAATGAGCTGTATTATACTGCAAAAACAACAGTATAATACTTGAAGCAGAGGTTTCAGTTTAAAACTAAAATACACAGTAACCCAAGTAGCACAAATAACCTTTAAACGTTTTATAAACGTTTTTAAGCGGTTGTTACAACGTTTTAATAACCATTTTACAACCTTTAAAAAATAAAGTGTGCCACTGTAAAATTAACAATTTTACACTTTGTCACTCTAAAATCGGCATTTTGCAAATTATTACTTTAAAATTAGCAATTTTACAGTTAATTACTATAGAATTAGCAATTTTTACAGTTTATTACAATACAATTAGCTATATTACACTGTAAAAACAACATTCATTTTTTACAGAAGAAATGTCTGCATTGAGAAAAGATAATAGAATAATTTGAGCTTTGAACTAAGCTATATTAGATCTCAGCTAAAGCGATGTGCTACATATGATTTAAAATACGACTGCGCAATAAGGAAACCAAACGTCCCCATTTTATGAGTTACAGTCTTCACTTTCAGCATTAAGTCCGTGCGTTTAAATATTTTGTAAAGGCTAAATTCTGTGAAATTTGTTACCATTTTGATTTTTGGAAGTCATCTCCGATAATTTTTTTGAACTTAACATAATGTCTCTATTTTCATTCCTACAACCAGGTTTAAATTCAAAAGTTGATTCCTTGTATCTGTGGAATACTTGCATGATTTTTTTTTTCAAATATTAATGCTTTTAGTAAATTTTGTGAAAGTGTCCTACACATACGCTTCATTTACCAAGGAATACTACACATGTTTAGTTAGGTTGTTTTACAGGTTCTCTAAATATTTGTTTTAACTTATTCAACCACTAAGCTAAAATTTTAGAGGACTGCAAAATGATAGGTTATTCAAAACAAACGCTAAAATCAAAAAGATTTATCACTTCTGATTTGAAAGAAAATTTTCAGAACTACGCACTCTTTCTCTATTTAATACTGAATAAATAGAACCCCAATATAAATCTCATGACAGAAAACGGTGTCATTCGTATCTTTCTAATAGTATTGATGATCCTCTACGCAGAATAAATCTTTACTTTCACTGCATTTCTGTACTTTCAGCATTTTACATCCATGCCTCTTTGGAAAATGACGGAAGAATTTATCAAAATTTGTGTTAACACTTAAGAAAAAAACTACATACCGTCAAAACTATCTTCATGTTCTTCATAATTTACAATTACCTTTCTTCCACAGGTGATAACTCCGGAGTATCTTATGAGAAAAAAAAATGAGCTGCATTCATTTGTAATTGAATTTGCAATTGGATAAAGGTGATACGTGACAATTTTTTAAACTTACTTTTTACCGTGGATGAAGGTGATAAGTCCATCCGTATCATGTCCCCTTAGTCACAGAAATGGGTGCTAACTTAGAATATGACCCCGTTTTATCCGTTGAAAAAATACATTAAAACACACACACACACACACAATTTTTTTTGAAAGATTTTTCTAGAAATTAAAAAAAATGTCACATATCACTTTATCCACTTGCCCCTTGAATTTCGTTTCAAGTTTGATAACGTTTTCAACACAGCTATATGTTTTGAATTCAAATGTTTTTAATAAAAACAAGCAGTTTTACTGCATAGTATACGGAGTTTGAAATTACTAATAACATTTATACTAATACAAGAAATACACCATCAACTCGACCGTATCATGCAGATACTGCAGTTTCATCCTCCTTTGGAATCATCAGCGAGGCGTATACAGTTACAGAGCTGGAGGCTGAACTCTTGTAAAAGCTACGTTATTTCGGCCTCCTGCTCAATTACTGTCCAAGTCCGACTGATGATCCCTAATGAAGATGAAACTGCAGTATCTGAATAATATGGCAAAGCTAGTGGAGCGTTTCATGTAGTTCTACCTTTGCCCTGGCTTAAAGGAAATAGTTTGCAAATGAATTTATACCACTGCTCACGAAAAACGCAATCCTTGTCTCTAAAATGATTTTACGTAAAACAACTTAGCTATACACTACACTGCAAAAAACAGATGTTCTTTTTACAGTATAATACAGACAATTTTACAGTAATAAACTGTAAATTCCCTCATTTTACAGTAGTAAACTATAAAATTGCTAGTTTACAGTAATAAATTGTAAAATTGCAGGTTTCACAGTTTATTAAAGTGTATTTTACAGTTTTAAACTGGAACCTCTGCTGCCAGAATTAAAATGTTCCTTTTACAGTATAATACAACTAATTTTATATTAAAATTGCTAATTTTACAGTAATAAACTGTAAAATTGCTAGCTTTACAGTGATGAACTGTAAAATAGCTAGTTTTACAGTTTAATACTGCGCTTTTACAGTTTTATACTTGAGCTTCTGCTGCCAGTATTATACTGCAAAAACTGCAGCTATTTTTTGCAGTGTAAAAACTAAAGGAATCCCTAAAAGCTACCTTTTTTCACTGAAACGTATTCTTTAGAGAATTGAATCTGCCAATACTATTTTAATTTCCATATGTGCAGACATGATTACTTCAACACTGTCGCAAGAGGCATTCGCCTATAAATAGATTTTCCTTTTAAATGGCATAATTTTCAACCATCAACATTTTACATACTACAATAGTTGAATGTGAAAATATTGTTTGTTTGAAAGAAGAATAAGGGGAAAGTGATTCAACAATTCAGCATCATTCACAGATCTTTCTTTTTCATTTGATGTTTTAACTTCATAATGCTATACAAAAGCATAATGTCCTGAAAACAGTTCGGTGCCAAACATCTAATGCATACGAAATGGTAATTAGTTGTGTGAATGAGGTGAATAAATTTAAGATGGAAAAGTCTTCGTCTAAGAGCTACATGGTAAAGTATCCCCAGTTTAAAAAAATATTCACTTAGAGAAACTGAACATTCTCTTACACCTCCTCTACGACTAGCGCATTGTAAGCGGGAAAGGGTAAGAAATTTACATGCATTGACTCTGAATACTTCCTGCCAACATTTGCATAAGAAAATAAAAGCACTGGACTAACCAAGTTCCGAATTTGTTTTGCCTTTTCAAAGCTGTCTGCTTTACATAGAATAGTTAAATTTTTGAATGATCAGTACTTATTTGTGCGTAGATACTTCATTTCCAGCACATCTTTTGAAAGAATAAGAAAAAATGTTATTAGTAATCTTAGCACAACATTTTAAAAAAGCATTTCATTAACCTTAAAATAGCTGTTTACAATATTTGATGAAAGCGTATTTGTCCCGTACATTTCTTTACGGAAGAGGATTGCACCAAACGAGAATACTAAATAATTATCCTATGCACAATACAAGGCTTTGTTGTTGCTGTTGTTGAGAATACCACTCGCGTACCCGAGCACGAATAGATACGTCTACTCGATTTAAGCCGGAAAATAAATGGCTTCCGTTTTTACGAGCACCATTAAGGTGGAAGTTCGATTTGGCTCAGCGCACACATGCCATAAGACCCGTTTATAGGGCAGGTGGCCATTCACCACGCACACATTCAAACAAAGAAAGAGCAAGAACAGATGAGAGGGAAAGTGCATCCATGCACGAGTCGGGATTCGAACCCGGGCCTCCTATTCCGGTCCGACTACCACTCTTACCACTAGGCACGGTGACCGGTGTACTAAGCGTGTCATGTATGTTTGTGAACGTACCTGAAATAAAGGCTTGTTAAGATTAAAAATGAACGTCACACTTAATTATACTAAATGTAACTTAAGTAATAAGCAGTGATAAAAACACAAGATATTCTTTGCTAAAAAATGTTACTCTTATCCATATAAATAAATAAGGAGAAGGAGAAAATATATGCTTTATAACAACACGAGGAAAATAAATAAATGCATTTTTACGCTTATTATTCATAAAAAAGTCATCAACGGCTACGGGAAATGTCAGACGAGAAGAGTGACACTTATTTAGACACGTCGCATATTCTAACAAATATTAGCATTTTAATAAGTCACATTTTATTTGACACACCTACGTAGTTGTCATTCAAATCAAGAGCGTAGTTGCAATGATTTCGAAACACGCCCTTTACAAGTTTTGATGCCTGTATTTTATTTACATTCTGGTGAGGAGAAATTATTATTTCAAATAACATTTGGTCAAATAAAATTTTAAAGTGAAACGGAATGTCGTTGGTTATACGGTACTATTTATAGGTAAAGTTTTGTGCAATTCTTGTTTTTAATACTTTCAAAGTTATATCTGAAAAACCGAAAAAAAAAGTTGAGCCTTATCGAAATGCATCTGACATAAAACCAAGTCAATGTAACTAGGAGAAGTCTGGCGTAATATATTGAAGCATTTGGGGAGGGGGTACGTCCCTTTTTATATTTTTTCTCTACAATCTCTTAATTGCAAACCACCACACACATTAACCGTCTCCTTCAATTCGGATTGTCGGCTGAATTACGTCTCATATTATAACAGCAAAATTAATAATATATTTGAATCGTGATAACATGCTCATATTTTCAGTGCTTGATCGAAGTATAGTTTGTAACAATGCAGACATTTAAACTTAATATTGTGTAATGAACTCAAATTTCGACATTCCTCAAAATCCAGTTTAAGGCATGTATCAGATCAGCCTGAGCATAAGTCCTCCTCTGAAACGCCTCTCCAATTTCCCGTACATATATAAAATTAAAAATTTAAAGTACAAATGTGTGGCGGCGTACGCTTAGAGAGCATATAACCCAACTTTGCCCGCCGGGTTACGAGGCCTTTTAGTCCAGCGGCCAAAGCACTGGGTTTCTACCACAGACGTCCCCGGTTCTATCCCCGCCGGGGACATGCCGTACATCTCGTACGCTGCAGTTGGTGACCCGGACAACAGATGGCGCCATGAACATACGCAACACAGGATCTGCTTCTCCTGCATCGCTCACTCACTTTGCCTGCATCGCTCCACGTCCGCCCAACCGCTGGCGCAGACTCACATGCGCCCGACCGCGGACACGCTCCTTGCTCTGCAGCAACTCTCCCAGCTGCAGCAACAGGCACAACTTCAGCCAGAACGCCTGGCTCCTTGGCGCTCCATCTAATTCAAACATATCGCTCTCTCACGCTCCCCGCTCCATCACTAGGAGGGGGGAGTATTGTGGCGGCGTACGCTTAGAGAGCATATAACCCAACTTTGCCCGCCGGGTTAAGAGGCGAGGCCTTTTAGTCCAGCGGCCAAAGCACTGGGTTTCTACCACTGAGGTCTCCGGTTCTATCCCGGTGCGGACACGCCGTCCATCTCGTATGCCGCAGTTGATGACCCGGACAACAGATGGCGCCATGAACATACGCAACACAGGATCCGCTTCTCCTGCAACGCTCACTCGCTTTGCCTGCATCGCTCCACGTCCGCCCAACCGCTGGCGCAGACTCACATGCTCCCGACCACTGACACGCTCCTTGCTCTGCAGCAACTCTCCCAGCTGCAGCAACAGGCACAACTTCAGCCAGAACGCCTGGCCCCTTGGCGCTCCATCTAATTCAAACATATCGCTTTCTCGCGCTCCCCGCTCCATCACTAGGAGGGGAGTATTGTGGCGGCGTACGCTTAGAGAGCATATAACCCAACTTTGCCCGCCGGGTTATGAGGCCTTTTAGTCCAGCGGCCAAAGCACTGGGTTTCCACCACAGACGTCCCCGGTTCTATCCCCGCCGGGGACATGCCGTCCAACGCGTACGCCGCAAATGTTTGGAATTAATTAAAATATCGGAATTACATCAATGTTGGTAGCTTCAAATTGTGTAACTTCCTATTTAAGCTCTTCACGTAATGTAAATCTGGATTTCGAGCCGCATTTTTTTTTTTTTCAAAGCTGTGTTTTGCAAAGCTGTGTTCAAAAAAAATCCATGGTACTCAAAAAAGAGCTGTGATGTTAAATAATTGCTAAATAACATGCGTTTTGCATCAAAAAAAGATACTAAAAACTACTAAATACTTCCTAACATATATTTTCCTAGAACAATGCTAGAACATTTCCTAGAACGTTTCTAGTATAAGAACAGAATAAAAATATTTTTATCTGAAACATAATTAACTTTGTAAAAACAGAAAAAGACCAAATGTGCACAAAGAAATATAAAAAACTAGGGTTTTGAAATTTGAAATCCCGATTCTGAATACCACGCAGTTTTTTGCGGGCTTAACCTCGCTGGATAGAGAGCATTATCTCGTAGTTATCTTTTTTTTACCCCACTTCTGCCATTAATAGTACAAAAAGTATCAGCTGAAATATGGCTCACCTCATTTTTCTTTTTCCGTCGAAAAAGCAGGAAATTTTGTGCCTCACGTGATGAACATCAAAAGAACAATGAAGTCGGCGACTTATCATTTGAAAATGTAATAGAAACAGAGTATTGGGTACTGAGAATAAGTTGGAATGTTTAGCTTTCAAACGTTCATTTATGAAGAAAGTGCATAAAATTTGTATACATTTTCAAAAATCATCCTGAAAAATGGACCCAAAAATCATGTTCCAGAGAGACAAAAGGTTTGAATAAAATGTAATATGAGACTAAAAACATACGAAAGTATCCTAATTGCAATGTTAGAAAATTTCTGTTAGATTGACAAATGTATTTAAATTTTGTGCCTCACATGATGAACACCAAAAGAACGATGAAGTCGGCGACTTATCATTTGAAAACATGGTAGAAACAGAGTATTGGGTACTGAGAATAAGTTGGAATGTTTAGCTTTCCAACGTTCATTTATGAAGAAAGTGCGTAAAATGTGTATACATTTTCAAAAATCATCCTGAAAAATGAATCCAGAAATCATGTTCCAGAGAGACAAAAGGTTTGAATAAAATGTGATATGAGCCTAAAAACATACGAAAATATCCTAATTGCAATGTAAGAAAATTTCAGTTAGATTGACAAATGTATTTAAAAATATCTTATTCTTAAAATGTGCTCAATATCAATTTCCAAAAGAGAATGCAATAGTTTCAACCTCTAACTTTTAGGAATCACCATTTAAAGTCACTGTCGCCGAAACCCTATTCTCCTTATGCATTATCCTACATCATCATGATGAATCAACTGACTGATCAATCGAAAGCATTCAGCACGAGTTTGTAGAAAACGATAGAATTTCAAATACAACAGTGGAAGACTCAGATGAGAAGTGCAGTACAATAAGTAACCCTCTGTTGCTCCACACTTTGCATGTTTCTTTCTAATGCCGAGTAAAAAGAAAACTGGAGAAAATATCCAACAAATTTTACTGAGATTGCGGCTCGATGAAACCTAGTAGCGGCTATTTCTTTCTGTTGAATCAAAAATACATGAACCCAAAGTAACAATGATCAACACGAGTGAAAAAATGGAACTGTCTATAATAGTTGAATTTAGATTAGCAGCGAAAAATGAATGATCATTTTATATCGTTCAAAAGCAACAGGCCATCAGCAAAACCAAAAATGCTCTTTTAAAAAAGAAAATTATCTTTTGAAAGAAGATTACTTTAATGCGAATGAGCTGCTAATATTATTTAATCTCTATAATACCCCCTATCCTCATCTATTGCATTGATTTTTGCACAACAGTCTCTTCGAGTACCCGCGTGCATGATTACTTGTTAAGTGCATCAGGGCATACTTCTGCACAACTAATAAGGGTTGCTTACTTGAAGATGACTTTGTAATGTTCAAACGATTTGTATATTGAACTTGCAATAAAATCAACTAAATTTATAAAATCAGCCTTTCTAATTCAATTGAAAAATATAAAAAACCTTAAAATACAACTTTTAAAAGAGTTGAGATAATCGCGCAGGATGATGGGATCCAGCGGGGACCTTTAACACTAACAAGTACTAATTTATATTAGTTCACTTAGTTCATAACTACGTGTATCTGCTTATTTTTTAAAAAATGAATTCAATTGCCGTTGAAGTTGCAACGTGTCCCTAATATATAAGAGATAGAAATGAAAAATAAGTACATAAATAAATGAAAATGTTTTATTCGTTTATTCACTTTTATTTCGACCGCAATCAGCACAAAAAGAGTCGAAAGTAGAAATTTCCATTCTGCCACTTTCGACACATTACGCAACGAAGCCAATCACACTCTTAATTTAGTGGTAGATTTCCTAGAACATCAGTATATCACATGCTATGCAGCTGGTTCATTGTCATAAGCTTGACTTTTTATTTTTCGACTTCTTACTTTTTCATTTCTCTTTTATTATTTTTAGTCTTGTTAAAGTGACTTTGATACTGTTTAAACATTTATAATGTCTGATGATCTTTAAAGTGATCGTGTTCTAATTCAAAATATAAACTCCCCTAGGTAGTTTCGTTATCCTCGTTTCCTTTTTTTTCTCAACATTTTTACAGTAATGTCTCTGAATTTATACTATTTACGGGAATTCTTATCGTCAGCAGTGGTTAATTCTAGTACCCTGCTTTCCTACCACCTGACAAAGTCTCAGAATAAAGGATATTTTATGTAGCACGGTGGTTTTGTCATAGCTAGTTCCAGATTTTGTAGGCTGTCAATTGATTTGAAATGGGTTGATTAGCACTTAATGTGATTAATAATTTCCCCCATCTTTTGTATTTTATACCAGCACTACAATATCAGCCAATACTTAAAACACATAATCTAAAAGAGCGTTGTAACGCTAAGAAAAAGAGAAAAAAAAACATAACTAACGAGCAAAGCAAAATTATACTCCAGTAACGTTCAACAACATATCAAAAAGACATGGTTAGATAAAGTTAAATTTTAGTTGCAGTGGCATTCCGGAAGAAGAAACTGTGGCTTGTATTTTACAGGAGTTACATATCATAGTTGCCTACTCTCGCCGGGAAAATAGCACATCCAAGCACACAGTACTTTATAAATATCCTACAAGTAGTATTACTTTTAAATGGTGTTTTTTTTTCTAAATTTATTTTCACTATTTCTTTACTGGTGAGCCCAAAGATTCCATATGTCGTTGACGCGTCTGTGGAAAATTAACACTACTAAAAATTGGGTACCAATTGCCTTGAAAAGTTGGAATTCAATAAATAAATTCTTCCTCTTGTGTGCATTTCTATTTTGCTCTAAATGAAGTGCAGATTTAAGGTGTTGAAAGTTTGAAGCGAAAAAAAAAATACGAAATGTAAATTTTTGTTCCGTCTCCTAGTCTCAAAACGTATGCAAAAGAAAGAAATATAAATTAAAAAATAACTCCAGTACACAAAATTTGAAAGATTTGAGTTTAAAACTCGAAGAGATGTTCGAGTTCAAAGTTTTAAAGTCTCGTGTGGAACATGATGTCGGAACATACCGACCTTTTAGTAGAATGACCTATTGTCATTGTACTGAAGTCACTACACTACCGTTGACGGCTGTATTTTCCCTCAAAAGGTGCTGTTGGCACCGAGTGTCAAATGGTGTAAGTCACAAAGCACTGTGTTTCAGCGTTTTATTCAGTCATTGCAGGTCAGACGCAATTGAAAGTACCAGGACGAACGGTAGCGAAAATAAAGGTCTTGCAAGCAAGACCGTTATTTCGAATTTTTTCCAGGAGGGGCAAAGAGTGTATACACAATGTAAATTTGATAAAAAATGGCAAAAACCACGCCTACTTACATGTAAATACATGGATTTCCAAAAGTCAGGGGGGAGGGCAATCGACCCCCCTGAACCTAAACCCCGAAATGACGGGACTGCTTGCAAGCTAGGCTGGACGATCTTGTGTTTGTGTATGCGCGAGTGTGTGTGTTTCTATGCATATCTCAGTGCAAAGCAAGAAACTGGTTAACTGACTGTATGACTGTTTAATCAGAAACTACAAAATAGCAATTTAGATTTCTGTTTTATTCAGAGAAAAACAATATGTATTTCTTTTTCCCACATTGCTAAAGCTTGTGGGAATAAAGATATTTATCATTTTTTGTTGTTCTGCTTCGCCCACACTGCTTCATATCTGGATTTGGGATAAATTTGAAAGCAATAAGGAGCCTCAACTCATGTGCAAAATAATATGTATACGTTATTTATTTCTTCTGCCTCTCCGGTTACCGACTGTTGCAGAAGAGAGAAAATAACCTTGAACCTTCACTTTTCTGGAAACGAAGTGCAGATACTTTGATTAAAGCCACACTCTACATTACGCACTAAAAGAGATAGTTTCCCTCAGCAATCTTTGAACGTGATTTCACTGAATATTTCTTCGACAGATTTTACTCACATCCAATCAATGCCGCTATTGGAGATGAGGAGTACAGAACGTAGATTTCTTTCTTAATTAGCTGTGTTTTCATTTCAGCGAAATCTATCCAGTTTTTTAAAATTATTTACTTTTAAAATACATATCTCTTTCTTGCCGTTGTCTACTCCTCCCCCCCTCCGCCCCCCAAAAATGTAATTTTAAAAGCAATGCTTTTTGTAAAAAAATTGCGTGCTACAAAGTCTTAAAAAATGAATAAAAAATGGTACAACACAAACAAAATGAAACAAAGTGCAATTTTCGCAACTTATTATGCGCCAAAAACAAACATTAAAGAGCATTTTTTTCTAATAATAAAAAAGTTTCCTAACTCAAAAACAACAAATGGGAGGAACACACATTAATATTCCTATTTCGCCAAGTATTTTATTTACAATACAAAATCTTACCAAAAGGTAGTTACACAAAAAAGCGATCATAAGGTCTTTTTTATTATTATTCATATTTCTGTACGACAGAAAGATCTGCAGAAAATTTTAAAGTTAGCCTCCAATTTTCAAAATATCCTTAAAATTTCTTTGAAATTCTTAAATAAATCTCCAGATATTTTTTCTTGCAAAAAATTTTCTGTTGAGCAATGTAATATAGTTATATCAATGATAAAAAAATTTTAGTGACAGTTAGTCTGAAACAAGTATCAAATTCATTGTGTCTTTACTTCTATGATGTAGATTTTTCCTGCCGACTACCTTGTCTAGTGGTCAGAGGAGTATGACCGTGATGCGGTGGCCTAGGGTTCGAATCCCGAATCAGGCATGGATGTACTTTCCCTTCCTCCTGTCCTTGTCCTTCCTCTGTGTGAATGGCTGCCTTCCCTATATAGGGGTCTTATGGCTTGTGTGTTGAACTAAAATCGGACTTCCACCATAATGGTGCTCATAAAAACGGAAGCCGTATATTTTTCGCCTTAAACCGGGTAGATGCATCTGTTCGGGCTCGGGTTCCCGAGTGGCATTAGTAACAACATAACAGATGTTTCCTTTACCTTCCTATTTTCAAGGCAACAATTTTAAAGTTTTCAAAAATTCTTTTTTTTTCACCTTATACTTAGTTAAATTGTATGCTGTATTTACATAAAAACAAGCCAAAAAACCATAAGTGAAAAATACGTATCGTTTTGTTCCAAATGAGTTGAGCCTTTTTTATTGAAATTATTATTTTTAAATAACTATACTGTCAGGGTGTTAACCTTATAATTTTACGTTATTATCATTTTACAGATTACTGAGGAGAACTATCTTTTCCTGAAATCCAACCATAAGTCTTACATTACAAAATCGTGTTTTTTCAATAATGGAAGTTTTGACCTAACGCCATTTGGAAATAATCTCTTCAATTCAAAGTGAATGTTTCGAAAGGTTCTGTAAAACATTAATCTGTAAAAATATCCCTGAACATATTCTCGATAGTGAATAGCATTCAAAAAAGGAGAAGAAAAGGGTATCAATGTTATGCAAATTCAGGAGGTACGTATCGTCGAGATCTATCAGAACTAAACGGGGAACGATGACATTAGTAAAGACCATTTACATGGTAATTTTTGGAAAACACTATCAAAAAAGAAAAGCAAGGACCATTATAAAGTAAAACGACTGCTAGAAATATCATTAATAGTTTACACCATTAAAAAGGTGTACAAGCATCAATGCCAGGACTGAATCTATTCTTTACCAATTTATTTTTCTTTAGTGAGAACGCAACAGAAAAATCCATTTTGAAGCACGTTGAATTTTTTGCACATAAGCGACATCTAAACTCTATTTATTTAATGGATTATTCTGAGGTTAAAGTAATTTCAATGAACATCAGTAAAGGCTAAGAAGAATATAAATCTCTTAAGGACATCTACAGACATGTCGTTTGAAAAATGGTGGTTTCGCCAGAATAAGTGGAAAACTCTGAACATCAAGAAAAGTCTAAAATGATAGTATAGAGCTGTGATTAATATTGATTTTAGAGTCATGAATATTTTTTGAGAGATATAGTGTCGGTTTTACAGGAATAAAATTTATATTACATTTCCGTCTGTTTAAGAAGATAGGCATAGAAATTTGAGATTTTTTCAATGGTGCTTTTTATCATTTCAATGACTTAAGTGACACTTCTTTAAATTACATCTATTCAATAATTCTTTTGACATTCGTACGAAACCATAAATCAATTTTCGCTTTAACTTTCGAACTGTCTAAACTTTTATGTATTATTTTATTTCCTACTAATTGCGTTTCAAGTAAAATTTAATGTCTTCGAGTGAAAAATCACAGCATTGCATTGCTTTGTCAAACTATTTTTTTTTTGGTGTGTGTATATACAGGGTGTCCACTCCTATCGTGGACCAATAGCTAATTTCTAAACCGTTAGAGATAAGCATATAGTTCATTTAGGAAAAAATCTCCAAATTACGAAAGGAATTTTGGGTCTATTCAATGTTTTTCAAAAAATCAAATTTTGAAAGAGATACGAAATTTAAATTTTTATACAGCCCCCCAATCCTATCAATCATATTTAGTAAAACATTCTTGACACTGTAACGTTTAAAACTAAAAAAAAATCACTGTTCTACCACAAAAATTGACCGAGTTATGACGTTTTGAAAAATCAAGATTTTGCATTATTTCATGACGTCATCGAGAGATCGCTTAAGGGACCGTGCGCGAAATCCTTCAAAATCTTGATTTTTCAAAACGTCATAACTCGGTCAATTTTTGTGGTAGAACAGTGATTTTTTTTTAGTTTTAAACGTCACAGTGTCAAGAATGTTTTACCAAATATGATTGATAGGACTGGGGGGCTGTATAAAAATTTAAATTTCGTAACTCTTTCAAAATTTGATTTTTTGAAAAACATTTAATAGACCCAAAATTCCTTTCGTAATTTGGAGAATTTTTCCTAAATGAACTATATGCTTATCTCTAACGGTTTAGAAATTAGCTATTGGTCCACGATAGGAGTGGACACCCTGTATATATATATATATACATATAAAATACCAGAATTGTAAGAAGAAAGACGAAGAGACCACACCAAAAACCCATAGATGCGCAAAGCAGCTAAACTAAAAAGCCAAGTATATAATAATACAAACAAATAGTAAAAATGAAATAGAAAATGGCACATTAGGAGAAGTGAAAGGAGAAAGGTTGAATCCAGAGCTCATCAGCCGTGGGGGATTCAAGAGTAGTCGAAAGACCAAAAAATTTAAATATAAACTATAAAAAGGATGTTTAAGTTCAAAATATGCAGTCTACAGATCTTCATTAGGCAAAACAGCACCAATGCGAGTCTGCCAACTGTACATAAGAACAAAAACCTAAAACTAAAAGCAGGGGGTTTCGCCTCGACTGATTAGGAATAAAATTCCCAAAAATCAGCCACCCACAGTACCGTCCTGCTATGAAAATAAAATCATCTCACCTGAAATTCCGCGTGACAAAACCCAAATAATATCCAGCAAATCTAGAGGCAGTCCAGTTGTCAATATAAAAGTCAAAAAATGTAAATCCGTGTCCAAAAAGCAAATCCTAATTCGTTCCGATCTCTGTTCTCACGTGCTCAAAAAGATAAGAGGGGGGCAATTTCCTGACCCTCTTTTAAAACGAGTAGTGCTGGTGTTATTTCCAAATCTGAAAAGTGAGTAAACACTAGAATCGCATTTTATTTTAAAATTCAAATATATCTTTCCATATGGATTGAATTCTTCACTCAATAATAAAATCTATACTTCAAACTCTAATTCCACTGACAACCTTAGTGTTTACTCACTTTTCAGATTTAGAAATAACGCCAGCACCACTCGTTTTAAAAGAGGGTCCGGAAAGTGCCCCCCTCTTATCAACACTTCTTCGTCTCTTCAGATTTTAGAAAAACTTGAAAATTCCTTTTGTTTTTCATATGACACAGAAAAGGTCAGGAAATTCCTCTTCAGTCTTAAACTCAATTTTCTTAAAAAACTTAAGGATTTCCTAGCACAACACCAATTCAAGAATTTGCACTTTGAAGTTTTGTGTTATGATCTTTTGAACTATAAAGTTGGATCTGCTCAACAAATACAAACTTGTTATTGTACTTTTAGTTTTTTGCAAAAGTCTTTTGATAAATTAAACTTATCAAAACTTCACGACAACCTTTTAGATTTCTTTCCTATCAAAGATCTTCAAGTTATTTTTAGCTACAGATTCAATCCTCCGTTCTCTAAAAAAATATCAATTATCAAGAGGTTACTAAAAATTATGAAAACTATTTGGATTTCAATTGCAATTGTGATAAGTTTGTGGGTTCCAATTTTTACAACAATGACTTTGGTCATATTTTAACAGGTGATCTAATTTTTTTGCAAAACAGTAAACTTATTAAACTTTTTGGATTGGGCACCAAATTTCGACCTAATTTTCGTATCATTTTTTTGAAAGCTTATGATAAACTTTCAATTGAACTTGATCATTTTTTGAGAAAAATCTCTTACATCTTCAATGTTCCTCTTAATGCTTTTCTTGAATCTAGGCATCATTTTCTACGTGTTTTAAAATCAAAACTTCGTGATATAATTAACACTGACTCTGAATACTTTCATCTCTCATCTGAAGAAATGAATACCATTAAAGAATTTAAAAAGGCCTATGTTTTTACTGTAGTGGATAAAGCCAGCTCTACTTTTTCTATTTGTTGCAAAAAATTATGTGCTAATATTATTAAATCAGAATTAGAAAATTCCACTACTTACAAAATTTCTTCACTTAATGAATCCTCCATCATCAAAAAATTCATAGCTGCTTATAAACTTTTCAAATTGCCACGACCTGATTCTGTAGCCTTGCTTTACCTTTTGCCTCCCACATTTCATAAGACACCTGTTGAGTTCCGTTTTATTTGTTCTGCCACCAACATTATTGGGAAAACTCTTAGTGTAAAACTTGAATATTTTCTCAAAAAAATTCTGGAACAACTTCAACTTCAACATGAAAAATGGTTTTGGATTATTAACAACAGCGTTGAAGTAATCAATCTACTCAATATGCTCGACATAAATAGCTTTGAAACCTTTAATTTTGAAAATCTTTTTACTAACATCCCCCTTTGTGAACTTTTTTCCACTGTGTCTGAGCCTTTTAGCTCTGTGAATGACACACTCAATTTGAATGGAGGCTTTTTTCTTAATGTGTTTAAAATTTGCATTTTCAATATTTTTTTTTTAAAATGGTAATTCATGTTTTCAGCAAATTAATGGTATTGCAATGGGAACTAATTTTAGTTCAACCCTTTCCAACCTTTTTCTCTTGTTTTCTGAAAGAAAATTTTCGATTGAAAACCCCTCCTCTACACCTCTCTGTTGTAGATACATTGATGACCTTTTATGCATTAATTTTTCCAATTTCTCTGAGCTCAGCAAAACTACATGTCATAATTCCTTAACGCTTAGAAAAACTAGTCACAATCAAAAGATTTTAAATTTCCTGGACATTAACATAGAAATTGGCTCCCTCTGTTACATTACGATTTATGATAAAAGACGTGAATTCCAATTCAAAGTCAACAGCCTACAAGATTATAATTCCTGTCTTAGCAAAAAAGTTTTTATTGGCATCATTGTTTCACAAGAATTGCGAATTAAAAGAATTTGCAATACTGAAACTGCTTTTAATTTAGAATTTTATCTTCTTAAAAATAAACTGATTGATAACAATTTTCCAAAAAATCTAATTAAAAATGTTTGCTCAAGTATAACCTTTAATAACGACTTTGCTTCACTGTAACTGTTTAACTGTTCGAACGTATGATACCGCTGGAAGAAACCAGTTCAGATTGCAGTGGTGGACATTTTTTGAGCACGTGGGAACAGAGATCGGAACGAATTACGATTTGCTTTTGGGACACGGATTTACATTTTTTGATTTTTACATTGAAAACTGGACAGCCTCTAGATTTGCTGGATATTATTTGGGTTTTGTGACGCGGAATTTCAGGTGAGATGATTTTATTTTCATAGCAGGACGGTACTGTGGGAGGCTGATTTTAGGGATTTTATTCCTAATCAGTCGAGGCGAAACCCCCTGCTTTTAGTTTTAGGTTTGTGTTCTTATGTACAGTTTGAGACTCGCATTAGTGCTGTTTTACCTAATGAAGATCTGTAGACTGCATATTTTGAACTTAAACATCCTCTTTATAGTTTATATTTAAATTTTTTGGTCTTTCGACCACTCTTGAATCCCTCACGGCTGATGAGCTCTGGATTCAACCTTTCTCCTTTCACTTCTCCTAATGTGCCATTTTCTATTTCATTTTTACTATTTGTTTGTATTATATATATATATATATATATATATATATATATATATATATATATATATATATATATATATATATTATATATATATATATATATATATATATATATATATATATATATATATATATATATATATATATATATATATATATATATATAGGGTAGTCCAAATATAACTTTCCCAACTCAGAGGCTTGTGCAGGACGTTGTATGGGTCATATTGTGATAAAATTTTAAAAACACACTTCAGACTATGAAAGGAAGAAAATAGGACAAAAAATTGCCGATAGGTGGCGCTGTAACACTAGTAATTTGCATGTTACAACTACGTGATTTGCAGAAAAAGAGGAAAACAGTTACTTTCTCGCTGATGCACAATACCGACCTTGAAAGACAAAGCTCTGTTAGTGAAACGTTTTTACCAGAATGACGAAAACTCCTTTTCTGCTATAAGAGCCTCCCGTCGGCTGAAGAGCTTACGCCGTTGACCAATGACACCACGCGCTCTACGAGTCATGATTAAAAAGTTCGGACAGCTGGGAGTTTTACCAGAAAGAGGACGACATGTGATGTTGTGGAATCTGCACGCATAGAAAACGTTGGACTTTGGCGGTCGTTGAGGCCACTAACCAATCGCCACTTGGTGTTGTCAGTGGGCCAAATGTTTCTCGTACTGTTCATATACCATATTCAACCGTTTGGCGTGTGATACGGCGCCTCCTGGGTTATTTTCCTTACAAAATCCGTAGTCTTCATCAGCTGTCCTACTAGGACACTGGAGTTTGGGAAACATTTGCAATGCAGTTCCTTGCCCAAATGGAAGTCTTTGTACTGTTGTACTGTTTTTTTCTTTAATACAGGGTTGTCCAAATTAAACTTCCCCTACTCAGAGGCCTGTGCAGGACGTTGTATGGGTCATAATGTGATAAAACATTGAAAACAGACACTTCAGACTATGCGCTCGAGATTTATTAAAGAAAAAAAACATTAAAAAATTTGCTGATAGGTGGCGCTGCAGATTAACAAGAAGTTCTACAGATGTTCTATATGTGAGCCTTTGTTCTCCACAACTCTTCGCATTCGTAAAGTAGTGTGTTCCACAGCTGAACGCAGCAAGTCCACAATGATACCACGAACATGACCATTAATTGCGTCTTTAAGATGTGCCAACTTTGTGGGGTGCTCTCGATATACCCGGTCCTTTAGGAATTCCCATAACCGAAAGTCACACGGGGTGGAATCAGGCGAGCGTGGAGGCAAAACTGTTGGGAAACAGCGGCTGAATCAGATGTGCATCGGTGAAAGTCACCCGTAACATCTGTTGAACGCCACAAAGAATATGAGGAGGTGCACCATTATGCATAAATATCGTGTCCTGTAGATGGCCACGTTGTTGAAGTTCAGGAATTAGGAAAGTTGTCAACATGTCTTGATACCGGCTTCCTGTGACAGAGCAGGTTTCGTTGCCTCTTGAAGTCACCTCTTCAAAAAAATAAGGCCCAATGATAAGTGTTGCGGTGAAACCGTACCATACCATAACATTTTTGGGGTGCAAGGGCACACTTGATGAATTACACGCGGGTTTTCACTTGCCCTAATGCGGCAGTTGTGCTTATTCACTTTCCCATTCAGGTAAAAATAGGCCTCATCCGTCCAGAGGATGTTTCACAGCCAATCAGCATCGACTTCAGTATTTAACAGCTGCAAAAATAAATAAATAAATAAATAAATAAAAGTATCGTCATGCATGAATTGTAAATAGCCACTTACAAATTGAAAACGCAAACGCAAAATGAAAGAAATCTTGCGTCGAAAGGAATCCACAAGAAAAACTTAAAATAATCAGTACGCAAAGCTTGTCATGATTTTAACACGACATATTCACGAAAAATCTAATATATGGACCTTGACGACGCTTTTAAACCTATTTAAAGTGTAATTTATTTAAATAACTGTTATGTTTTTTCAAGAAAATGCAGAATAGTTGTTTACATTTAAAATTCATCTTTACACATTTTTACCAGCTTAAGTGACGTCTGGGATTTTAAAGAAAATATACCATTTTCTTTTGAGTCCTTAAAAATAATGAATACAATTAAAAATCAAGGTCTGGTCTTAAATAATGATCATTTCTTTGTATTTTCCATCAAATGTAAAATTAAAAATGTTAATAAAGACATGCAATGTTCAAAATTTACCATCGCTGCTTTAAAGTAATTTTCACTCCTTGTAGAAATCGTTAAGAGCTCATTTCATTTACTTAATGCAAGAAAAGTAAAATGACAATTAACTTTGTGTGCATTTCGGCGATTTTAAGTGATTTTGGCGGCTTTTGTGGTGATAAACCCTACTAAGAGGATAAGAAAAAAAAACCCTCTCAATGCATTTTCTAGCTAAAAACAAGAAAGTAAAAATTAATATTTTTTGACTGCTTTCTTTAAATTTCACTTAAGTTGCTCCAATATTTATGTTGAAAATACATTTAAATTTGAAGTAGTTTAATTTTAGAATGCATTTTCTTCACATTTTACTTTAATATTTTCTATGTAATTGCAAAGTTGAAATGAATCTTTAAGACTGTGAATGAAGAATTAACGAGCTGATAACAAATACAAGGCCGTTTAGGTTCATTTAAAGTCTAAAAACTAGGCAATAATTGCTGAACTTATTGTTTTAGCGCCATGTTGATTTTTCTTATACATATTATTTGCAATAAAGTGATATTTTGAAACTATTTACTTATTTATCACCAGTCTTTTAGTACAAAGTAATAGCATTTCCGATTATATGCGTAACTTTATCTTTGAAACTATAAAGTTTATTTTTTATCACCACATTTCTCAGTCAAAATTCTAACTACTTTTATATAGTATAACAAAAATAGTTAGAATTTTGACTGAGAAATGTGAGGATAAAAAATAAACTTTATAATTTCAAAGGAAGAGTTGCGCATACAATCGGAAATGTTATTACTTTGTACTAAAAGACTGGTGATAAATAAGTAAATAGTTTCAAAATATCATTTTATTGCAAATAATACGTATAATAAAAATCAACACGGCGCTAAAATAATAAGTTAAGCAATTACTGCCTAGTTTCTTAGACTTTACATTAACCTAAACGGCCTTGTATTTACTATCAGCTCGTTAATTCTACAATTCACACTGTCTTGAAGTTTCATTTCAACTTTGCAATTACATAGAAAATATTAAAGTAAAATGTGAAGAAAAGGCATTCTAAAATTAAATTACTTCAAATTTAAATGTATTTGCTACATAAATATTTGAGCAACTCAAGTGAAATTTAAAGAAAACTGTCAAAAAATATTAATTTTTCCTTTCGTGCTTTTAGCTAGAAAATGCTTTGAGAGGGGTTTTTTTGTGTTTTTTTTTTCTTATCCTCTTAGAAGGGTTTAACACCACAAAAGTCGCCAAAATCACTTAAAATCGCCGAAATGCACACAAAGTTAATTGTCATTTTACTTTTCTTTCATTAAGTAAATGAAATGGGCTCTTAAAGATTTCTTCAAAGAGTGAAAATTACTTTAAGGCAGCGATGGTAAATTTTAAACATTGCATGTCGTTATTAATTTTTTTAATTTTATATTTGATGGAAAATACAAAGAAATGATTATCATTTAAGACCAGATCTTGATTTTTAATTGTATTCATTATTTTTAAGGACTCAAATAAAAATGGTCATATTTTCTTTAAAATCCCAGACGTGACTTAAGCTGTCAAACATTTATAAAGATTAATTTTACAGTGAACTCTCACTTATGAACTGCCTCATTTATACGACTTTTTCACTTATACGATGATTTTAAAAGGTCCCAGCACATTCCATATCAAAATAATGATAGTATCATTCGCTTATGAGTCGTTCTAAAGATAAATATTTCACTTATGCGTCGAATTTTCCGTAAAATGTTTTAAAAAATATTCTTTAAAAAATGAGCATTTTTCTTCACTTTCCTCCTTAATCTTTCACCTTCATTGCTTTTCCGCATGAATTAGAGTTCGGAGAGGGACAATTAACAATTATGGATCGTTTTAAAGGGAAGAGTTTGTAATTAGGTATGCCACAATTTTCTCTTGTCTCACTGTTTTCTCTTTATATCATTGTAGTTGCGTTACAGTAATTGCCGAACCGTAGTAATACGCCCCTTGTCTATAGAAACATTCTTCGTCATTTTCTCATTAGTACCTATGTTGCGTTTTAGTCCTTTAAATAGGCTTGTTCACTTATACGTCTCTCTCACTTATGCGCCTTTTTCTGTTGGTCCCTTGGGCCGGCGCATAAGTGAGAGTTTACTGTAAATGTAAACAACTATTCTGCATTTTCTTGAAAAAACATAACAGTTACTTAAATAAATAACACTTTAAATAGGTTTAAAAGCGTCGTCAAGGTCCATATATTAGATTTTTTGTGAATATGTCGTGTTAAAATCATAACAAGCGTTGCGTACTGATTATTATTATTATTATTATTATTATTATTGTGGATTCTTTTCGACGCAAGATTTCTTTCATTTTGCGTTTGCGTTTTCAATTGGCAAGTGGCTATTTACAATTGATGCGCAACGACACTTTTATTTATTTATTTATTTATTTATTTTGGCAGCTGTTAAATACTGATTCTCTCACATATGCCCTCTCTTTTTTGTTTCAACTAAGGAGTATCTAGTGCTTCTCAAGTTCTTTCAAACGACACCTAAAGCAACGTCCTAACTAGACTTGTTTTCACACTACACTAATTCATAACTTTACGCAACGATAAATACTGTCTAACATTTTTTCGCGAAAACTCCGTCGAATCTGCGCACGCGCCAAGTCACTTCAGACTGTCTCGAAATAGGGGGGAAATGGAACGAGGAAGAAGCAAACGAGAAAAAACTGAAGGCATCGGGAAGTGCGCATCCTAAACTTATCTCCCCTTTTTCAAATGGAAGAATCCGTGGCTGCCAGGGGCACAATAAGCAAACAGACAGCAAAAACAAATGCCAGTATGCTAAATTGCAGCAATTGCACGTAAGCAACTACACTAGTCCGATGATATGCTGGCAAATAAATACCACGCGACAAATACGGACCAACATATTTTATCCATTCTGAAATCAATCTTTATTGACACATTGTCTCATAGTTATTAGCAACTGAAATGTGGTGATATTTTGTAACAGCAGAAAGTTTGAAAGGCTATCACTGCGCAATGAAGGATTAAACATTTTCCCATGTAATGTTTATCATTTATCGTCTCTTCTCAGCATCAAGCACATATTTAGCTGTATTTTAATGATCACAACGAAAAAGTATTGTGAATACTCAAATAAAATAAATTTGCGTTTCAAACAATCTGATGAATTCAATTAATAACACCGGTTCTACTTTTTTATTCTTATGCTTTAGATCTTAGCTTTGTTCGATATATCATTTTAGTTCTTTTCTCTAGGCTTAGAGAATAGGAATCCGTAATAGAAAAAGTGAAACCCTGCCTTGAAAAAGTTCAACGGGCTTACATGACATTGACGTTAAAATGACAACTCTACAATGCGATTATTTATTGAATAAATACAGTATATTAGGTGAGCTTTTGAAAGAGACATATTCGATAGCATTGACATTGAAAAAATAAGGTTTCAGTTGACAAATAAGTTTTAATACTTTTCAGTACCCTAAGAAAACCTACACTGTAAAAAATTGATTTTTTTACAGTATAATACAACTCAGTTTACAGTAATTTTACAGTAACAAGCTGTAAAATTGGTAACTTTACAATGGTAAACTAAAATTGCTAGTTTATCGTAATATACTCTAAAATTGCTAGTAATACAGTAGCATACAGTAAAACTTCGAACTTCCACTGTTTATTACTGTGCATTTTACAGCTTTTAAACTGGAATCTCTGCTGCCAGTATTATACTGTTGTTTTTACAGTAAAATGCAGCTAATTTACAGTAATATTGCTTATTTTACAGTAATAAGCCAAAATTACTAGTTTTACAGTAATAAACTGAAATTACTAGTTTTACAGTAATAAACAGTAAAATAACTAGTTTTACATTTTATTACCGTTCTTTTAGCAGTTTTAAACTGGAACCTCTGCCTCCAGTATTATACTGTAAAACCAACAGTCTTTTTTTTTCTGCAGCAATGTATAGCTCTGTAATCTAAGAAAAGTGAGGACAACTCATAGGAAAATTTACGCCATAGTAGAAACCAAAAAAAAAAAGAGAATATTAGCACAGATGAGAATAAAAATTCACATGTGGATCGCAAAACTGTAAATGGAAATGGCTCGTAGTTCTTTAAAGCAGAGAAAGAAAAAGTTTGAACTTTCCTGAATTTTGGAAAAACGTATCAATTTATTTGCTTTTTGTAACCTAATACCGATTGGTGCCGGTCACCTAATACTGATTGTTAATTATTGAATATTTTTCTTCAGAAGTAGAAGTACCTTTTTCCCTTGAAAGGACTAAAATGAGAGCTCCTCATATGTATTTGTATCTACCCGCGTTGCACTTGTTTTCACTTTCATAATAATCTCTTTCTAACACGTTTAGTAACAGTAATAAAAAAAGCAATTTAGCAAGCATTGATCACAATCTGAGCAAAGCATTCTGTTGAAAACTGGTTTTCGTTAAAAATGCAGCTAAATTTGTGAATATGTTTTTTATCTCCTGCAAAATTTTAAGGAGTGTACTATACTGTTTTTACACCTAAGTACCTAAGACACGAGTTGGAGTTCAGGGTACTTATATATGAAAATAAATTCTGAAGGCTATTGGACCCCCCCCCCCTTTCTCCATTTTGGCTAAAATTTAAGCTTTATGTATATGTATTATTAAAGCACAGTTCTTTTTAGATTTTTATTAAGTAGAAGAAAGAAACAAATCTTCTTATAGCATTAGTTTCACGAAAAAATAGTAATAGAAATGGTGTTTAAAAAAATATTAATTACATTAAGTATCAAAATTACGGACATTGTAATTAAGAAATGCCATCCTGCGTCTTCAAAAACAAAACCGTGAATGCATTTTTAATCGATTACTGTGCTAGAAGTTCTAAAAGGAAAGTCAGATTAAATTACTATAAAAGTAAACTGGCGAAGAAGAAAACCTTTTTTAATGATAGTAAAGTTGTGATAAATGCCTTCATCGCTTCGGAATTTTTTAATTACATGGCAGTATTACCCTTCAATCAGGTTTGATTAATGCAGAAATTAATCTTTAGCTGTTTTTGTTCGCACTTTCTTGCAAGTATCCAGGGTTAACATCAACGAAATTTAAAGCGAGCAAAGTTATTAAAACTCATAAACGCCATCATGTATTACTGAAAAAATAACACAAGCTCTTCAAATAAATTCGAGGTTTTTAAAATTAGACTGCGTGATACCTTTTAATGAAGAGAAAATATTTTTTTTAATTATCGAATTCAGTTTTCTCCTTATAAAATGCTAAAATAATAATCACATACTCTTAAGCAGAAACTGGTTTTGATTGATGGCATTAAATTTTTCATGTAATAAAGATAGAATGGATTTGATCAGTGTTATTTTGATAACTGATTTATGTAACACGAATTACCCCAAGTAGCACATCGTTTTAAGGTGTAAAATGGTTTACGTTGGACACGATTAAACGTTTAAAACGTTAAACGTTTTTGTGCACCTGAACGCATGTTGCTTTACTTAAATTCGAAAGTGTTTCATTAAAGCTTCTGAATTAAAAAAATACTAAGAATTTGTTTTGTGCAACAATTTGTTTCATGTTTTAGGAAATATCAAACTCTATTTTATAATGACTCAAATAAATTACATTTACTGCTGACTTATTATTAGCTGCTAAATATGACGTGTAATAAATACTATGGTTTGCACAAGTACTTTATCTCACATCGAATAAATTTGTCTGATATAACCGCATACCTTCGATTATGAAATAATAGTGCAATAATTAGCGAGGTTACCAAATTTAACAACATTTGAATAGAGGTCTTAACTGTTTTTTCCTTAGAAATATCTGTGAAATACTTCAATGGTAGCAAGTTGTTGTTTTTATCATGATTTTTTTTACACATATACCGCATAAAATTAGTGGAAAACAATAGCAGATTTTTAGTACTTATTAATTAAAAAAAATAAATATTTACTTTATTAGTTAAAAAGTACTTCTATTTTTTTATTTTAATTACTTTAATTCTGAAGTTTTTGTAGTTAACTAATATATTACTTATTGACCCGTGCGAAACAGTGACGCTTGATAGAAGGAGCAAAAAACAGTTTGCTTAGATGAATGTTTTGAGTAACAGCCAAGAATGTGACATGTTTTTATTTTCCGCCGATGATAGCGGTGAAAAAAAAATCCTTAAAATTATGTTTCACTTTTGAAGTTTTATGAAGTACTGAAGATGTTACGATGTACCCACAAGAAACATATTTGAGAAATAATAATATATGTGATATTGCGATTAACTAAGTTAAAATAAGCACCTCCCCCGCCCCAATTTCAAAACAATAAGCTGTGATTTAAAATCATGCGCTCGATTAGTTTCGATTATTCATTTATGGAAATTTAGATCACTGTTCAGCTGAGGAAGATTAGTCATTCCATAACTACAATTTCTGCACTTCTTGAGGATCTTGTTAAAGCGTGACTAAAAAACCACCAACTGAAATATACAATTGTATTTTGTAAGACTTTTTTTGAAAATTACAATTTGATTTGTAATCTTAAAACTAAGGCCCTGTTTAATAGATTTCAATAACAAGAGAACTGTAGCTCCTATTCCGTCAATGATTATAGAATAAATGTTCATGGAATTTCGGATAAAAATTGTGCTGAAGAAGACAAATCATTAAAATGATGTTTTTCGGTCCATAGGGATTTTAACTCACAACATTTGCTTTACCAGTACTACGTTCTAACCAACTCAATTAACGCGTCTGCATTTCGAGATGCTACGTATTGATGCAATCAATGGGTAAGAAAAAACGTTTTTATGACGAAACAACTGAATTCGCAACTTTCTCATAATTTTTCACTGAAAGTGGGAAAAAAACATCTTAAATGATGCCTTACTGATGAAGTTTGATAAAATACTGAGAAAAGTATGGAGTAGTCAGTGTTCACATAAAAAAAAACACCTTAGAGATATATTTTTTTTTCACTTTGTTCATATTTATTTAAAGTTATATTGATAAAAATGTTTAGAGTTTAATGTAAAAAGAGCCAAGACACAAACAGAAATATCATTTTGTTTTACCACGATGTTTTTAATAGTGCGCTGCTATAAGATACAATAAGCAAAGTACATAGCTACTTTTAACACTTATTCATTAAAAACATTTTAGATTTATTGATGTAGTCATTGAACTGGCATGTTCCAACGATTGTTGAAAAACGTAGGTTAATGAAATTAAAAGATCTATAAATTTATTGGTTATGACTTGTATACTTATTTTTAAATAATTATCACAATTTGAAACAAAATTTTATATGAGTTATAACTATGACTCTTCAATGCTGCTAATCCTCAGACTGCACGTGGATAAAACTATTTTGCTTATAGCTCAAGTTAACGTTACGTTATTCCTGTTTAATTTCACTTTTTAACATTTTATGTGAAGGTAGGCTGAAATGAGTCCTTATTATTAGACAGTTTTATCGCATTAAATGTTGTATAATAATAAATTTATGATATTGTTACTGTGCGTAAAAATTATTCATATGCAATCAAGAAAGGATTAACTTTACTACTATATCAACTTTCTTTGAGTATATGAAATTATTTTCTCTTGAGAAGTATATTATAGTGGGAGTATCCTAAGTTAAACGCATTAAAAGCATATTTTTAAAATGAACTGTATAATGTAATAGGCACGAATTTAATATATTTCTTATATCAAGTATAAGAGAGCGCAGTAATACAGCGCATGTAAGAATTGAGACGTTTATATATTTTATCTTGCAATAAAGCACACTCTTGTTCATTTGACGTCTATACTTTATTGCAAACAGTACAACCACTTAGTATATCCCTAAAATAGTCTTCGCATCTCTTATATATATCTAAGTAAACAAGCTACCTCTCATTTTCGTCGGCATTTTTTGGCGATAAATCTTGGCGCAGATTTCGTTCTCTCCAACGATCATCTCCGTGAGATCATCATTCCATCTTCTTAAGCGGCAAGAATGCAAGCTAATCTTTTCTTCCTTTTCTTAAATTATTTCGGATGGCTTAAGATTTTTCCACGGTGTTTTTGACCCCGAAATGTATAACGCATAGTGCAATAATAATTGCTGTGAATATTTATGTTTTTTTTAGTTGAGTTAATTGTATTAACGAGATTTATTGAAGTATTTAAAACATTTTTTCTTTGAACTTCGAGCGCAAGTTTAAAACAAATTTTTATACATGGCTTAATATTCTGAAATGCTGCAAGACTTGTTAAATTTGCAGGAAAGTTGTAAAAATAATTTCCAAATGGAAAAAATAAAATCATTACAAATGTTCCTTGGTTTACCATCTGCCGCTTTGCGTATGCACTATTCCTCGCTACTTATGTATTTCCAGTTGGAGTATAGCTTAGTTTATGACATTTTGAATATGTTTGCAAAATTCACATCTCTGGTGAAAATTGCCATTAAAATATGAATTCAAGCAACTTAACATTATTTTAAATTGTTGATTAAAAATATTTAAGCATAAAATTTTCGGCAAAGTATTTCAGACAAATAATGAATTTTACTGTTGAAAGTGAGGAAAATATAGTAGGCACTCCAACCACAAAAGTAAGTAAATGGTATGCAGACATGGAAGGCACAATTCGCATTCCTTTATATGCGATTATATTTATAATAGGACTTGTTGGTAATTCGTTAGTCATCGTCACATTGGCTCGAAATAGAAGGCTAAGAATTGTAACCAACGTATTTTTGCTTAATTTAGCAGTGAGTGATCTTCTACTTGGTGTATTTTGTATGCCATTCACTTTAATTGGTACTTTATTACGAGAATTCATTTTTGGAGAGATTATGTGTAAATTAATATCTTACATCCAAGGTAAGTGACTTTTTCAGTGTTTGATTAAATTTTGTAATATTTCTTATTTCAAATGAAAACCAAATTATTGAAATATTTTTAGAAGACAAACATTTAATCATTTATCATAATACACTTAAAACAATAAGACCTAAACAATTATCACAACCGTTAAACAGCAAAAAGTGTGCTAAGATTGTGTGTTTATATGTAGTTATGGACATATAGAAAAAAATATATGTATTTAATTTTTCATATCATGAGCTGAGGGACTGAATGATTTATGTTTATTCATTTATTTGTTTTTTCTGATTAAATTATTATGTTTGTTAAAGAATAACCTTAAAACTGCTTGGCACTTCTTAGAATTTTAATCATCTTGGATTTTAATCATGCGAATTTTAAATGCGATAGTTTAAAACATCGGTATGAGTCACAAAATAAAACTTTATGGTCTCTTGCTGAATAAAATTTCACCTTCCTGGAATATTATAAATCATTTATATGATCTTAAGAAAATTTGCATTACTCCATAAATAACGCGCTTAGCAAAACTTAAAAATAATGTATACACTGCGATGCAAAAGTTTAGACAAAATGCAAATATGTGAATAAAAAGAAAACTATTCAACGAAATGCTTTTAAAGTTCTACTGCAGGTACACAATATGGTCCCAAATACGTGTCTGGAGTTCTTATAACTATAACTGGAATCAAATTTTGGATATTACAAAAGATATTTTTTTACATTGTTGCAAAAGTTTAGACAATAGTCAGATTTTATGCAAATATCCCTTGAAATGTGATTAGTAGAGGAAATGCGGGACTGTATTATTCATTTATAAAGTGCAGAGATTGCTGAATAAATAATCAAAATCTCAAAAGCTTTTTAGTTCTCGTGTAAAGAAAATGAGAAAGTTTTTAAGCCGAAATTTGAAAATGAACCTACTTTATTAATTTTTTGTCTTTTAAATCGGCTCTAGTATGGTAGTACATTGTTTTATACTTTGTGGAGAGCAAATTCAGACATGAGTATCGATCAAAAAGTCCAAGAAAAATTATATTTCTTAAGGATGAAGGAATTGAAAAAACGGCTGAGACTGATGATTCGCTCCTTAATCCTACAAAACTTCAACTTGGGTCAAAAACAGCACGTGACAGCATAAGTAAATGAACAACTGAATCGGAATGCACAAAAAAAACAAAGAATTGTGCTTGAGCCTTTTCGGACAGAGTGTCCCAAATAAGCCAGATTTTATTGGGAAAAGCAGCACAGCATATGATCATTGGATATTTCTCAAGTCCCCCGAAAAGAACTATAATTCATCTAGGCCATCCCAATTTTAATAATTTTTATCAAAGAAAGTACCATTCATTTTTTAGTCACGATGATACATATGCTGATTTTCACATTAAAATCAGGCTTATTTGGGACACTCTGTCCGAAAAGGCTCAGGCACAATTCTTTATTTTTTTTATGCATTCCGATTCAGTTGTTCATCTACTTATGATGTCACGTGCTGTTTTTGACCCAAGTTGAAGTTTTGTGGGATTAAGGGGTGAATTGTCAGACTGAACCGTTTTTTTCAATTCCTTCATCCTTAAGAAATATAATTTTTCTTGGACTTTTTGATCGATACGCATGTCTGAATTTGCTCTCTACGAAGTAAAAAACAATGTACTACCATACTAGAGCCTATTTAAAAGACAAAAAATTAATAAAGTAGGTTCGTTTTCAAATTTCGGCTTCCAAACTTTCTCATCTTCTTTACACGAGAACTAAAGAGCTTTTGAGATTTTGATTATATATTCAGCAATCTCTGCACCTTATAAATGAATAATACAGTCCCGCATTTCCTCCACCAATCACATTTAAAGGGATATTTGCATAAAATCTGACTATTGTCTAAACTTTTGCAACAATGTAAAAAAATGTCTTTTGTAATATTCAAAATTTGATTCCAGTTATAGTTATAAGAACTCCAGACACGTATTTAGAACCATATTGTGTACCTGCAGTAGAAATTTGAAAGCATTTCGTTGAATAGTTTTCATTTTATTCACATATTTGCATTTTGTCTAAACTTTTGCATCGCAGTGTAGTGAAGGAAACTCATTGTTTTTCTCATAACTATATTCTTCATTACTAATTATTTTCTTTTTGAATTAATACAAATGCTGATGAATAAAAATACGAATACTGTTTAGTTTTATTTTCAAATGTTCTGATAAGTTTCAGCTAAATCAAGAAGTTATAGAATGATTTTTTGTTTGTTTTCTAACTATGAATATTTTTATTAAAACACAGTTATGCCACAAGTCCTTAATGAAATTTGTATTTATTTTAAGTAACTGGCGCTATAGCTAAGGCTGGCGCGTTGCAAAAATCCAAAATAATGTCATTTTGTCTTTTTCATAAAAATTATATTTGTATTTCCATGTGATGCGTAAAGAAAAATATATTGCTAGTTTCATGCTAATTTTAAGTATATATTTTTAATTTTAATTCTTCACCAAATTTATTAAAAACCCAAAATTTATTTCTTAATTAATCAAATATATATTTCAATGAATGTGACCAATACTGTTATGTAAAATATAGTTATAACAGAACATTTTACTTCAATTTCGTCTTCCGGTATAACAATAATGTTTCAGTACGTGAAAGTTTGAATTTAAATGTAAGTTTTTTATAAAGTTAATGCTTTCATACTAACTGCAGAGCACCTGTTAAAATGCATGCTAAATTTACAGGTGTTTATCAAAGATTATTTTTCGAAGTTATTTTTGCCGCGAGAAGAAAATTTTACCAATGCTCTCCATTTCATAGACTTTTCACTTCCATTCTCAGTTAAGTCAACATTACCCTATTGCGGAAAAGGCAAAAATATTAATCTGACAAAATAAGGTGTTTTCTTAGAAGTACAATGAATTCGGTATTCGACTAGTCAAAAAGTGTACGATTTGGCAACTTTCAGCTGGGCAGAGAAAAACTTTCTGCGTAATCAAGTAAAACTTTAATATACATTTATCTTTGGTTTCCTTACTTTTTTTCTGCATGATTTGGACAGATAAGTTCAACATAGTTGTGACTAGGGATGCACCGATAAGCAAATTGGCCGATTACCGATTACCGATTAATCGGCAGTTGATAATCGGCCGATTAATCGGTCAAGCCGATTAATGATTAAAATGGTTGTTTTCAGTACTACCAATTTCACCATTACAGTTTTTTCTTCGTTTTTTTTTTTTACAATTCTAACTTTTGAAATAGTTCCTAATTTTTTCTTCCATATTCCTAATTTTTCCAAAATAATTTCAAAATTTTATCACATTTCTCTGAACTAATTTTCATATTCTTGTCAATAATGTTGCATTAACACATTGCTAATTATGTAACTAGACATGAAAATTCAAAAAAAAAAAAAGGGAGGGGAGTCTGTGTGGTGAGCAATCCAATTTTGAAGTTCTTTCAGTTTCAATTTTTCAATTATAGCCATGTAATTCAAGACCTTTATTCTTTGTGAAAATTGAAGATTATCTAAAAGCAAGGAGAAAAGTATCGACCCATGAAAAATGTTGCTGTTGCTACATTAACTATGTGCGTTTTTATTCAAAATAGGAGAATTAATGTATTAAAAACTTTACATCAACGGTGAGGATTATTGTTATTTTTAATAAAATTATTCATCATACGGTATAACTTCGATTTAACGATACCCGATTCAACGATTTCCCCAATTTAGCGATACATTTCATTGGTCCCGACTCATATGCCTTGAATTTAATGTTAAAACTTCCTCAATTTAACGATAGCTTTCCTCGATTTAACGATGATATCGGACAGGGCCAAATTATCTCTCGTCAAACATACAGTAGTATATATTTAAAATATTTTTCTAACTATTTTACTTGCAACAGCATGAAACCTCATGCTCCAATAGTAAAAAGATTCATCCTTCAGTAACGTCCAAACTTCTAGCATTCCAAACACAATTTTTTTGCACCTTGAGAGGAGAGTGATCAGTCGAGAAAAATGAGGTCGAAAAAAGTGAAATTTTCTCAACAAAAGAAAACAAAGATCAATGAAATAACTTTGGAAATAATATAAATGCGCAGTTTTCTTATAGAAGCAAAATAACGTATGTTTAAGCGTTCACTTAATTATCAGTAGTTTAATCCGTTTAACTTATAAGTATGCTTTCTCAATTTAACGATATCCTCGATTTAACGATAATTTTTTATAGTCCATGGGCAATCGTTAAATCGAGGTTATACTGTAATTTCTTAGTAAAGGTTTACTTTAAAGCATAATATTTAAAAAATATTTTTTCTGCCGATTAATCGGCCCGATTTTTCCGATTATTAATAATCGGCAAAGTGGCCGATTATGGCCGATTAATCGGTACTGCCGATTAATCGGTGCATCCCTAGTTGTGACATAATTTATATACATTTTATGAATTTCCTACAAAAGTCTTTTAACGTGTATTTTTCATAGAAAGTCCTTGCAGTAATTGAATCGATGAGAGTAAAAACAACATCAGTCACAAAAATTCGAAAATTCGTTTTTTATGGAAACGAGCTGCGGGAGGCAAGATGCATGTTGATATCAAAAATCACGTCAGTCAGGTTACTAATTTGAAAGATACGGGGCCTGTTATTTGAATGTTGACCGTAGAAACAATGCTAGAATTAAGACGTTTTTTCTTTCTCCTGAACAATTTTAAGTTCTTGACTGACCTTGTTTTTGTACTCACCGATGCAATTTATTGTCAATCAATTTATTTATTTATTTCAATGAAACTGCAAATAGAGATGGCGTGTTTTTATTACATGCGTACCAAGCGGCGACTTGTACTCGACTCTCATAGTATAGAACAGAAGCTGTTGTTACCACATATGTTGGCGTCTCAACAGTTATAAAGGAAGATGCTCTATCGTCAAGAGCGATTAAGTTACAAATACGGAACAATATCAACGTTGCAAGATTTTAGAGACTCATTTTTTAGCAAATATTTTTGTCACATTTTTAAGTCACGTAAATTAAGCTAAAGCACTGAAGTCTGAGATAAAAGTTACAAAGTCTCCGAGTTTTTCGGAGATTTTGACCGGATAAAGAAAATTTTGTCTGACTTTTTTTTTTTTTTTGATAAAAATTAGTTTTTTTTAAATATTTGCTAATTAATGAATATTATTTTCCCATCTTAAAGGTATGCTAAGTTTTTTCTGTTCGTACAATTACAGTTGCGATATTGTAAGATTTCTTTCAGAGATAAAGTAAAGAACCTGGTCTATCAATTAAAATTAAAAAAAGAACTTTAGTTTAAACAATATTCCTTCTCATTTATATGAATGCGTCAAATTTAATTAAACCTCCATTTGTTGGTACTTTTCCAAAGTTTTTGAACAACTCTCTGGAAATGTGTAATTACTTGTTACATGCTCATAGCATCTTCTAGAAAAGTGTTTTTGTTTTATTACCTTTTCGTCACCCTCCAAAGAACCAAATGATAAGCATTTAACAACGCTAAATAATCCTAATTTTTATGGAAGCTTAGTATTAGCTCTAAAATGTCATTACCATTCATTGTTTCTTAATTTCTGTCTTTAAAAGCATACCTAAATAGCAAAATAAAAAATGTAAAAAGAACATAACTTGCGTCTTTAAAATAGATTTCTACAATACTTCAAGTATTTTATCTTATGGTCCTTACTTACCATTATCCATGAATGAAATCACTCATATATGTTTTTTATACAGTTAAAACTTGTCTGAAGTATTTTGCGTCATAACCTTGCAACTGTTTTTAAAGGAAGTCCTTCGTGACCACTAGAAACAACTAACATCTTAAGTAACTTTCAGTTTTAGTAGCAGACAA